>JAKCPI010021365.1:0-15836 GCA_023213315.1 Euborellia annulipes
TAAACTATCTTTTATTTTCCCCATTACCCAAAGTATTTCTTGCACGTATATTTAGTGAAATCTATCTGTAATTATCTAAGTAAAAATTCGTGATGATCTCTTTATATCACTGTTACATGAACCACTTGTTGGTGTCTCAGAGTTTGCATGCTTGCTCATCTCAAGAACTCGGTGACCTTAAAGTCTTTCTATTGATAAATGACCTTGCGGCACGACCTGGTATCGTTTGGGGCGAGCCCTCCCGCAAAGTTGAAGATTAATAGTCCTCATGTCCCCCCTCTCTTTTCGTAAAACGATGCTAAATTCATAAATGATCATAAATATTGCGGCTTCTGTTCTATGAAATCTAATGCCACTAATTTTTCGTTAAATCACACATAATTAAAGAAATTTTTTTTCCACGTCCTCAATTAAGATCTGTATTTAACACTTTTGTACCTGTTATTTATTTATTTATATAATATTTTCACCTTAAATAGGTAGCTTTTAAAAGGAAATGAAAATAATCATCTATCAAGAGAAATAATTGCAGTTTCCTTAACGTTCGAAAAGCTTTTGTGAAAAGAGAGAGGTATTTAGTTTAAAGCGAATGTTGAAGGAATCGAAGAGAAACTGAAGAGGTTTATTAAGTAGGTTGCCAGAGATGTTCCTCTGATCAGGAATAATCAAGTAATCGAGCGTGTCATTTCGAACTAATACACTCTGACATAGGAATTTCAGCACAGGTTGAAAAGAAGTGCCTTGAAATTACGAATATAAGCTTTAAGGTGCGCGTCTCGAAAAGTCGTTAGAACACGATTGACTACCGAGTTACTCGAGGTGGCAAGAGATGGCGTTAGTTTTTCCCATAGGAATACAAGGGATTTATTCCATTTCATTTGAAAGATTCCAGCTAATTAATTATAGATAAAAAATTAATTATTTTTTAACACAATGATTACTAATTTAATTATCTAGAAGATATAGAGCGTATTTTTTAAAAATATCTTTTATTTAATGCGATTAATCTAAAAAAAAATTATTTTTTCGAAAATCAAAAAAAGGGCTTCTATAAGTTGTAGATATTTTAAATAGCTTTAATTTAAAAAAAAATTTGAGGTCGATAGCTTCAAAATTGTGGCCGGTGGAAACTCCCAAAATTAGCACCCCGAGACGCGCACCTTAATAAAAGAGAATAACCAAGAGTATAAACAAAATAAATTGTGGAACAAGTTTGATAATTTAAAACAGTGGTAGTGAAGGCATAGATTGTGACTACTAGAGTAAGGTGACCGCTGATGATTAGACGATCGGCACTCAAAACATTGACAAAATATAAACTTTTATTTGACCCATTACATCCTCATTTTATAATAATCCAGCCATCAAGATACAACTAATTCTTGTGTATATTTTAGTATGAATGCACAGTATCGGCAAGTTAATTAAAAGTTCATTTATAATCTTCAATTTTATGTGAAGAATAAAAAATGTCAAATAAAATTCTGATTCTGATTTTTTGAAAATGAATAGGTGACACAAATGCGTTAAAAGACTTAATAAAAAAGTAAAAAAGACAGATAATTTTTGCAATATAATTCATGATGAGTCTGAGGCCACCCATCGGGCCGAGCCGTCAAGTCCCCTCCAGCCCTCTCAGAACCAGTCTGGTCCAACTATGAACTCTAATAGCGAAATGAAACATGACAAAATATAATAAAAAAAAAAAATCGTGTTAAATGATACTTATTCTTTTGTATAAAATTTAATATATTACTTTTTTTTTTATTACGTAGATTAAAAAAAGTCATTTTAATAATGAAGTTTCAACAAAGATGAAATAAGAAATTCATTCTTTAACATTGCTTCAAAAATGAATGAATGAAAGGAGAAAATGTAATTCAAAGGTAACCAACCCTTCCCGAGGAAAGGAGATGAGGTATTTGATTTTAGGTGGTTAGAGAAATTGCAAGTGATTCAGAAGTGAGGATGTATAGTTGTTAAAACATTAATAGATTATTTTTTTTCGTTAAGTGAAAAAGAAATTTAAAATTTGCATTTTTCCCAGAGAACTTGAGAAATGATATCAAAGAAATCAAAAGTGTTTTAAATTTAATTTTTATTTTAATTAATCTCAAAATGATTAATTATGTTTTTGTTAATATATTTTTTCGAATGTCTGTTTCTTGGAGTAGAGTTCTTCGTTATCAGATTTGATTCATTTAAATAAAAAAATATTTTTAATACATAGTATCGAAAATTTTACTAATTAACATTAATTTTAACTAGTTAAATATTTTTCAAGATATATATTTGAATAAGATAATAGTATTCAAAATACCCCGATTCAGACTTAACTAGTCATAGATATTATATATTTAACAAGACTGTGAGTGTAATTTATTGGCGAGTCCAAACATCCCATGTACCCGGGAATCGAACCCACAATCTCCAGCCTTTCCGGGGCATAGGTGTACTCCATTGCACCAGGCCACCACCAATAAAACTCATTTCCCCTTTTATTCAGTTAGCCGTGCAAGTCACTAACAAAGTGAAAAACTTTGAAGAAAAATTATTCACTTGCCCGCCGCTTTTTAAACCAGTAGAGGGGCAGACATCTGGGTCTGCTCTTACACACCACTGTAAGCAGCAAAGCCCTGAGGGCAGTGGAGTTAAAAAAAAAAGTTAATTTTAACATTTTAAATGAAATGTTTTTCCTTGGAAATTTAAATTAAAAAAACAAATCTAATACAATAATTATAATATGTCGGTCTGTTCGTTTCGCTTGCCTTTGCAGTGTAATTTACAAATTTTGCCCTGTATTCTGTTTGTTTCATTTTTTGTACGCTAGGCGCAACCTAGCAAAACTTGCAAAACTTCCACCTTTTGACCAAGATAGCGTGCACTTTTTACCATGGCAAGTGAAACGAACAAACCTAATATATCATATTAAAAAGGTGAAGCGAGAGAACTGAGATTCCAATCCATGTCTGTGAATATTTTTATATTTGTTTTGAATATTAAATAACACTGTGATTAAAGATTCATAATTGATATGTATGCACAATTTTAAATTTGTTGTAAATACAAAAGAAAGGATATCAAGCATGGAACAGTTACGGCGCCCCGCCAAAAAAAACAGAATTATGGTTAATAAGATTTTTTGAGGAGAAGAAAAGAAGGAATTTTTTTTTTTCGAAATTTAATTTTGAATAGAAATTCTGTTTACAGGATGGCCTTTATATTATCAGGGTAAGATAAATAAAATATTAATATATCTGATCGGTCAAAACATTTAATTAAACTTAGGCCGAGGTTTTTTTGGTCAACTATTTTCAAATATTTATAACAGTAGCTATTTTATTTTCTAATATGTCTTTTCTAAATATATCTCTAACTAGACGCAAAGCCCCGCCTTCGGCGGGGCTTTACGTCTAGCCGGGGGCTGCGCCCCCTGGACCCCCCTTGCTCGCCTTCATTGAAAATTGTGGATTTCTATAAAACATATACATATATACATACCGGTACATACAAACATATTTTTCCCAATTCATTTTTATAATATATAATTTTAACGATTTTAATCCATGAACTTAAGATTTTTTGTGAATCATTTCCTTTCTGGGACACTCCCGGTACACAGACAAAAAATTTATGCCGATATTTTAGAATTCAAAATGTAAATAAATAAAAAAAATAAACATGGGTAAATATTTATATTTTTGTTACCATGGCAACTATTTCTCCTAATTTTTATTTTTTTCTTATTTTAACGGTTAATTACTCATTAACTTTTTGTTATTTGTGAAACAAAACATGTCCGGGATTCTCACAAACATACACAGAAAATTTCATCATAATTGGTTCAGTCGTTTAGGAGGAGTTCAGTCACATACACACGTATAGAAGAATTATATATATAAAGATAATTTTAACGATTTTAATCCATGAACTTAAGATTTTTTGTGAATCATTTCCTTTCTGGGACACTCCCGGTACACAGACAAAAAATTTATGCCGATATTTTAGAATTCAAAATGTAAATAAATAAAAAAAATAAACATGGGTAAATATTTATATTTTGTTACCATGGCAACCCTTTCTCCTAATTTTTATTTTTTTCTTATTTTAACGGTTAATTACTCATTAACTTATTGTTATTTGTGAAACAAAACCTGTCCGGGACTCTCACAAATATACACAAAAAATTTCATTAAAATCGGTTCAGTCGTTTAGGAGGAGTTCAGTCACATACACACGTACAGAAGAATTATATATATAAAGAAGATAGTCATGTATTTAATATTTATATTTTTATTGTCAATACCTACAAAAAAATTGGGGCTGAATGGCTCCGAGGAGCAGTCGAAAATAGAGGAAAAAAACTTTTTAAGTCTCTGATAGGCCCAGTAGTTTATTTATTTTTACACTTTTCGACAGCTGAGGCCATTTAGGGATTTTTAAGTTTATTAGGCCTATATAGGTTTAAAATAGAAAGTACCGATGGCTACCGGAGGGCATTTCACACTCAGATTGCTCGGGGTTACCTAGTCTGATAGTAATAAAATAAAGGTCAACAATTAACTATTTTTTTTTTTTTTTTTTTTAAACATTCACACTTTTTTCTCATTCACACTCACATTCACACACACATTCACACAGTCTTTTCGGCAACTGAGGCCATTTAAGACTTTTTACGATAATCAATTAAGTCATTTGGTATCCAAATGCCTTAAATAAAATTATCGGACTGCCTGGGGTCCGAACCCGAGACGTTCGGTATAGAAGGTAGGCACGCTACCAACTACTCCAAGCCCCTTGGGCCAACAATTAACTATTGATGAGTATAAATGGAGGTTGTTTGGAAAAAATTCAACTCCCATATTGTTCTAGAAATGTAAGAGGTAGTGATCGGTGGTTCGCTTCCCCCTTAATTAAATTAAAATAATATATGCGAAAAAAGACCTTTAAAAAAAATTTCCGTTTGGTCGATGTAGATAATGCTACCACTCAGACTTCCTCACAGGTTGAATTTTTTTTTTTAAACAACCCCATTTATGTAGATTTTAAAGATTGTCGAAGACCTGGCCTATTCACATCTTTGTCATGGGATACAAAAACTGTCTAGGGAGGTGTAATTAAAAGGGCAGTTCAGAAATCTCTATTTTATTTTTTTATCCTTTCCTTGAGTTTTATATCTTATTGGGTAGTTGGGAGATTATCAACAGCTAACTTTTTAATCAGTTTTGAACTATAAAAAAATTTTTGTCATCACTATCAACTTTAGACGTGTTTAGTATACGAAACATAGAACACCCCCCCCTCAGAAAAAAAGTTATAAAAATTTTTTCCGTGTTGCACGAGTAGACAGTTAAAAAAATGACATATGAGGCTCGGATTTGGAATTTCAAAAAGGGTCAGCCCTTCTTTGGACAGGTTCTGAATGTTATAAATCGTAACGAAAAAAAAATTTTGACCAAAATAAAATTGTATTGTTTTCAATTCGTTCATTAAAGAAAAAAAAATGATTTATTTCTGAAATCAACTTCCGAAAATCATAGATAATTTTTATTCAGCCTTTATCTATTGATATATAAATAATTAAATAAAACTACAATATGTTAGATATCGCAGCGTCATAAAATGTTTAGCTAAAACGTAGTAAACCTACATAAATAAAAATAAATGCGAACAATAATATTAAATTTTATTATAAAAAAAATGAAAATATTATTCCTAGATAATATTTTTGAAGTCACTCTACCTTAGAAAGAGAAAGATCATTTACTACCTGTTCTGAACAATAAAATTTATCGAAATTGGCTACTAATTAATTTAAATGTTCCTGGCAAAAAGATATTCACCTCGTGTGCTAGTGGGTTCACTTCCAGTCTCAAGCAAAAAAATTTAGCTTATCAATTATTGAAGTTGGCTATCAATCAAATGAAATAAATAGAAACGAGATCTAAATGGCCTTAGATTCAGAAAAATAACTAAAAATAATCTAAATAAAACGGGGATTATGAAATGTATTCATGGAGCAAATTAATTTTTGTGCAAGATTCATAAAAAAACAATGAAAATGTCCTCGGGCTTAGCGTAGTTGGTAGCGCGCCTGCCTTGTAAACCAAGGGTTGAGGGTTCGGATCCCAGGCAGTCCGATGATTTTATTTAAGCCATTTGGATACCAAATGGCATAAATAAGAATGCCTGGACCCCCAATAGATGAATTTACAAATAACGAGTATCGTTTAAAGTCTTAAAAGGCCTAAGTTGCCGAAAAGACTGTGTGAATGGGAAAAACAGTCTTATTTTTCAACAATGAAAATACAGTAGAACCTCGATAAGTTAAAGTTCAAGGGAAACGGTTAGAAATTTGAGTTATCGAGTTTTTTACTTATCGAGAGTTGAAGTTAGAGAGGTTATTGAATATAATTTTTAACGTACCGAGGTTTATTGACTTTGGGCACGTGAGTGAAAAAGGAATTTCGTTTGATCTATTTGTTTATTTAGAATAGTTTAGTTAAATATAAATTAAATTAATAGATATATTTATTTACAAAAAAATCAGTAATTTTTTTCTGCTTCATGTATTTTTGATTTTCTGCATTAACTATTTTTTCGATGATATGTAAAGAAATACTTTAAGTTATAGAGGTCACCAAAATATTATTTTAAGTTATCGAGGGCTATGCTCAAAATATTTGTTTAAGTTACAGAGGTTTTGTTCTTTAAGTAATAGAGGTTTTATGCTTTCAAGGGAAGGGAATTGAAAAAATTTTTAAGTTACGGAGGTTTTGAACTTAGCGAGGTTTAACTTATCGAGGTTCTACTGTATATGAAGACTAGTCCTGAAATTTTTCAATCAATCAAGGGACTATAAAATCATTTAATGCTTTAAAAATTTAATTTTTTAATTTTTATATTATTAAAAAAACTGTATTTATTATAATAGCTATATAATCTATTAAAATAAAACAAAAAGAACCAAACGAATAGTATATGTATACCTTACTATAATAGAATAATGGATTAAAAAGAGCTTTCTAATGGAATATTAGCTAAAACACGTGCCTGAAGGCTAACAAGTGAATCAACATCTCTTTCTTTTTCTTTCTTTATAAACATAAAAAGAATAGACCCTCTCTTTTTATCTAACATCTATTTATTCAAATTTCCTTTGTCATTCTCTCCTTTATCAAAAAGAATTAGAGAAATTTTTTAAATGAGCGAAAGAAGAGATATGTATAGTAGTAGTTTAATTAAAATTAATAGTACCAACAAAAATAAAAAAAATATAAACTACAAATAAATATTTAAAAAAAAGTATAATTAAAAATAGCCCTAGGGCTTGGTGTAGTTGGTAGCGTGCTAACCTTCTATCCCGAGGGTCGCGGGTTCGGATCCCAAGCAGTCAGATGATTTTATTTAACCCTTTTGGATACCAAAGGACTTAAATAGAAATGCCTGGACTCCCAATGGATATTATAATGAAATAACGGCTATCGTCAAAATTTTATATGGCCTGAGTTGCCGAAAAGACTGTGTGTATATGTGTGTGAGTGTGAGTGTGAATGGGAAAAAAGCGTGAGTGTTAAAAAAAAAAAAAAATTAAAAATAGAGAAAAAAAAAAATTAAATATTTTTTCAAATTTAAAAAAATTTTAAACATTTTAAATAATACCAGGGTGGTGATTTGTTTCAAGTTATTATTGGTGTAATAATACTTTATGCTTATTTCGATAATACTGTCATCTTCAGAAGTGGAATCCCAACTTGTGTATTATTTGTATATTTTAATTAGGGTCTTACCGAAACAAGATTTTCAGCCGAAACCGAATTTCGGCTAAGGCGTAACTACATTGCGCCCCCCCCCCACCGCAAGAATATCGTTCCCCTCCCAAAAAAAAAAAAAAAAATTTGTTAATAGGTCTAAAGAAATCCAAATTTTAAATTTAAATACATTTTATTATTTTTATGTATTTGGCCGAAACTAGGATTTTTGGAAGGACCGAAACATCGGTCGGTTCCTAATTTTAATTTACAAAATATTTCAGCGAGAGTCTACAGTCGAAACGTTTCAACTTGCATGATTTCATTTATGAAGAAAACTGTAATATGGAAATACTTATAAAATGAATTATTTGACTAATAAAAACTTGAAACATATCACCTCCCCCGCCCCCGAGTTTCATATTAAAATCCACTGTTTCAACTAGAACTACGGTCGAAATTTTAAATCTTAAAATATAACTTTGATATATTTTGAAATATCAAAATTTTTGATTTTTTTTTTTTAAATTTGTTTAAGGACTTTTTTTCGGCATTTGAGGCCATTTAGTCCCCGTCTCTATTTATTTCAATTGAATGGTATTTAATTCAATTGCAATAAAGGGAACCATTGACCCCTTATTTTAATTTATTTCTGCAGAGGAATATTTAATGTATTTATTCAAGTTTAATAGTGCTACTCTAACCACCCTCTCTCTCTTTAATTCAATGGAAAATTTTTCTCTATTAAGACGGAATAACAACCCCTTTCTGTGATATCAATAGTTATAGCTCTTACATTTTAATTTCTCTTAAATCTATTTGAGAAAAAATCAAGTCTTTATTCAAAACTTATAAATTTGAAAAAAAAAAAATCATGAAATCATTCTCTACCTCTACCTCTTATCAAAAAAATAAAAAAAAGTTATTGCATCCATTTCATCTGCTGACTTTCAACCCTATCAATTTTTAATAGAACGGTCGATACCGGTAATAATAGGATAAAGAAATTGTTAAAAGAACAATCCTAAAAAAAATGTTAATAAATAAATAAATATTTTAGTATAGGGCTTCTTTTTTGTAATTTTTTTTTTAACACACACTTTATTCCCATTCACACACCCATACACAGTCTTCTCGGCAACTTAGGCCATATAAGACTTTAACGATACTCGAATTTAGTAATATTTTGACATCCAATAAAATAAATAAAATCATCGGACTGCCTGGAATCCGAACCCGTGATGTTCGGTATAGAAGGCAAACACGCTTCTAACTACACCAAGCCCGAGGGCTTTTATGTAATTAAAATATTTTTAGAAAAAAATAAAATATTAATATAGGTCAAATATTAATATTTTAAGTATTATATTTGTTTTGAATTAATAACTAGGCAAAAAATTTGATGCCATTGGCGAAAATAAATAAATACTAAGTTGGAATATACGATTATTGAATGTATTTTTTAATACCGAAATAAATAAATAATTTATTTAAAATGATTGAATTCTAAGAAAAGTTCATTATAACGGAATTGAGATTGGATGTTATTATTTAAATTACATTCCCCCAAATAAATAGGCATTTAAAATATATATGTTTACTTAAACTAGTTGAGTATTTTTTTTTTTAGTGAAATATAATGACAAATGACAATTTTTTAATGCCAAAAACCGGCTGTTGCGACCTAACAACATCAGCACGTGAACATAAATCGTGCAGGTAAATTAACTTTCTGTGAACCACATCTTCCTAACCAGATCGATTCCCGTTTGAAAGCTGAACTTTTAATATGACCATTTAGGTGATAATCTAGGTAAATGGGTAGGACAAAAAGAGTAGTAAAATATTGAATAATTATTACTCACCGATAATGGTGTGAACTCGAACGGACAATTGTGTTCGCAGTACGATCGAATTCTTCCGGCTGTGAACAAGAAAATCACCATCAGCATGTTTGACTAGCATCGTTATCAATGAGTTGAATGCTTGGCTTGAAATGAAGGTCCAGAAAGAAATTATAGTGAAGAATGGATGGTCATCAGCATGCTAGGACACGTGCAACCAGACTTCTGACAGGAAGACCGGGCGTGGAGGCATGACTCGAACAATACGTGTGTATACCTGCAGAAGTAGCAAGCAGGACCATGACTACAGTCCTGCAAAGCCATAAGGAGACCGGGATCCCTATGTGCGACAGAGTGGCATTCATTTTTTAACGTTTCTGCTGTTTTAGCTTCTAAACTCTGAAGCCAGTGGTCAACTAGACCATGGGATGAGGTTCTGTCCTTTGGATGGGGTGGCATGACCCCCAAAGACACAAGACACTTCGAAGTGAACACCTTCGCGGCAAAGTCTACACTGGCGAGAGAAAGATCGAACCACGGCGGATGTTGCCTTCTCTCTCGCACATTAGACAGAGGAACCGGGTCCCCGTCCCAGATTCGTACCCGGCCCAGACCCAGAAAATCGAACACTCGGTACTGATCACAAAAGCTTTGTTCCCACGTCGCATTGACACTTTCCCCCCAAATCATCATCAACACATTATCGACAAATATGCATATCACAAAAATTAATTCCCTTTATCCTACTTTAATAATTAAATAAACGAATAAAAAGAGAAATCAATAACCAATTAATTATTTTTAAATATTAATTAATTGATAAGTTTTTTTTTTTTTTTTTTTAAATAACGATAGATTTAGGTTAAAAAAGAACTTTTATTTTTTAATTAATATTAGAGTATACTTCAATAAATGATCTTTTACTAATCAATCTGTACTTGTTATCATAAAGTAGGTAGAAAAGAATGAAGGAAGTGGGTAGTAAGCGTGGATCACGAGGATTGCCAAATAAATGTCTGCCGAAGATGAAATATTAGATACCAAAACAAAGGTCGTGCTTCTAACACTCCCGAATCTTTGTTTTTAAAAAGCGAGTCTATATAATTAAATTTTCCAAGATAATTGGAATTTATAAGAATTAATTGTGAAAATTATTTAACAACCATTTAACGAAATTTGTTTTTCTCTATTATTTGTTTAATGACAAAAAAAGGTCATCCCTTTTCGAGTTTATGGAACCACAACCCTGAAGGCTGAGAGATTTTTTTATAACTCATTTAATGATTAGAGTTAGTCAAGTGAAACAAGAATTTTTTATATACACTGTATTCCTATATAAAATAGCTTGTAAAAAAATATAGACTCTGAGTGTACTAATCAAAAATGAAGTATCTCAATACCTATATAAATTCAATATTTTCACGGAAAGAAAATCTAATGGCACGCTTGTTATGAAGAAAAAAAAAATATATTCTTGAGTGCACGAGCGTCGAAGTTAGCTCTCAGATAGGGTATAACATTTAATTTTAGTCAGAATTTTACTTATTTATTATTTATTTATATATAGAGAGATTGATAACATACAACCTGAGACTTTTTTTAAAATTCATTGTCCTAAAGTCAAGGGCGGATCCAGAGGTGTTTCTCGGGGGGGGGGGGGGGTAATCTGGAGTGACTGGACGCACAGCACACAATTTTTTCTTAATTTCGGTAATTTAAAGACGCATTCTGTACTTGTTTGCCAGAATATAAATACAAATCAAATTTTGAAGTATTAATATTTAAAATTTTACATTAAAAATATATTTTTTTGCGAAAATAAGTATTTTTTCAAATTTCGGGAGGGGGGGTAATTACCCTTTTACCCCCCCCCTGTATCCGCCCTTGCCTAAAGTCCAATCTGTAGCGGACCAAAAAAATTCTACGAACTAAATTTAACGTCATTCAAAATTTTATTTAGGGATGAAAAACATTTGTAGACCTAAATATGATTTTTGGTTTAAAAAAAATTTAAATTAAACGCTATTCAATATCAAAATCTATACATGGTAGAATTTCGATTGCGTGGACCCGAAAAACAAGCGCGTGGAACGTCCCCCAGCCAACTTTTTTAATTAAATAAAATATAGCACATATATTATGAATATTATATTATTTTATTATAGAATATATATACCAGTATATGCCCCTAATGGCCTCTGCAAGCAAAAATGCAAATTTCATATTAATAATAAAAAATTGACATTAGGCAAAAAATAATAATAATCTAATCAAGAAGCCAATTAGAGAAGTTTTTTACTTAAATTTAATATTAAAATTTTTTTCGTAGAAAAATATGAAAAAATTCCAAATAGCGTATATGCTGTTACTAAATGTTGAGATTATTTCAATTTTATTTTTTTGTAATTCATTATACAGCTGCGAAAATATTTTTGCTCAATTGGTGTGCGTTCAGCATAAGATGTCTTTTTACTTATAAGTTTAAAAAAAAAAAAAAATATCAAAGCAAATTTTTAAAAATGAAGGAATTTCTCATTCTAGTAAAACATAAATCACAGATTTTTTTTAAATATCAAAAAAAAAAATCGAATAATGAATATTTACAAGAAAATATTGCAATTGACAAAAAAAAGGAATAAGCTTATGAGAAAAATTTGCATGAAATGTTTTTTCTGACAATGCTATGAAGCAATATAATAGAAAATTTCTTTTTTTTTTAAAGAAAAAAATGTGCAAATAAAAATCAGGTGGATTTCTCTGCAAAAAAAGAGAGAGAGTGGGTGTGGGTTTTGAATTCGCGTAGAATATCTTATAAATCCGAAGTATATCAAAGGAAGGAGAAATCGTGGTCGGCCGTCACGAAGTTTGATGCTCAGGATGACACTTGTATGATTGCGACCAGTTGATGGGAGAAGATAGGGACAAAACGAAGACGAAGACAGAAAAAAAAAGAAAGAAAGAGGAAGAAGTCTCGAAGGGAGGGAATAGCTAGCTAGCTGGCTGGTTTGCTTTCCGCAATGCGAAAGTTGCTGTTTGCACAGGTTTGCCATCGACGACAAATTAGTTATGCTTCGTGCCAAACAAGGCAGTCGAATACACTTTTAGAACAAAGAGTTGTCGTCGTTGCCAGGGAATTATCAATGTTAAGAAGAGAAAGAAAGCGACATAAAAAATAATAATAAAAAAAAAATCAGAAGAAATCAAATGTTTAGGTCGTCCGCGAAAATCTTGGCACTTGTTTAGGATACAAAATATGCATATTCTCTCTCGGACGAAATTTCAATTCGGTGTCTAAATGTGAAAAAATAAAAAGCCTAACCTAGATAAACTCTTAGACAGAAGAGAGAGGCTGCTAGGCAATAATTAAATATCAAAATCTAGCTATTTTCACTGTCAAATTAAAAATAGAATAGAAAATTTTCCCTAATAATAAATATCTATTTTATGCTAAGAGTCCTTTCTAGGATTTTAAACATTTACATAATTGTTTTAACTTTCGATGAAAATTTATTATCAATAAGAGATAGTGAAAAGCTTCATTTTTAGCAAATCCCTTTGAAATTTGTTAAGGAAATAGTGATTATTAGCATATTAATGTAGGATAAAAGCGAAATTGGTTTTAATCCAACAAAAAAAACCGGAAGGTCTAGTTCTAATTTCACTGTGACACTTGCTCCATTTGAAAAGGAAAATGAATTGGGATTGGATTTCTTACGAAAAAATGTTTATCTTTTATTTTTAATTAAATAGCATTTAGCGAAAATAAAAAAAATCCTCTATCGATTGTCATCATGTAAGGAATGGAATTGTGTTTTGTTTTTGTAGAATCGCAACGACCCTGGATAGTGCACTTGGAGTTGCATTTCAGGGACATGGTGGACCCTCCCCCACAAGGGGGCTCCGCCCCGGATTGAAGGAAACCGGCTCTCGGCAGGAATAGTCGCCTCCCTTTTTTATTCAAAACAGGTGTATTATTCTTCTATATTTTTTTGATTATTTACAATTTATGAGGATCTGAGAAGAGGGTTTTGAAAAAAAAAAAAAAAAAAATGGAGATATAAAATTAAAAAAAAAAAATATTTTGACTTGGATATGAATTTTATATTTCATTTCCCAAAAAATATCTCCACTACTAACTAGCCTCTGCCATAATTTTATATTTTATTATAAATAATAAAAATAATCGTATCAACTTGAAATATATTATTAAATTATAAGTATAATAAAATAAGACCTATTTCAATGATTTATGATAAAATATTTAAAAAAAAAAACTTACAAAAGTACCAAGTAACACAAGATAAGTATGAGAAATTCCTAATTAATTCATCAAATTCGGCTTGTCAAATTTTAATATTTTTTTTTTCCCCCCACACACACACCCTAATTTATACTTTATATAATATTTTTTTTTATTATTTAAAAACGGGGGGGGGTACTCAATATTTATTAAGATAATATTATGATTTAATTAATTGTTCTAATATTTACAATATAAGTATGAAGATTTTTTAATGATACTAGTTCTTGAACAGGCACGGACTTATAGGGGGGGGGGGGGGGAGGAGCACCCAGAAATCCTAAATCCCTGGAACGCGCCTGTTTCTGAGGACATATTAATATTTTTATGGATTAATAAAAATTAAAAGATTTATCCCAAAATGGTAATCCATTCAAGTTCCGATTTTGAAGAACGACTCAATGATCAATGGAGCTGATCGAGTCCAAATGAGTTTTAATAAAATTTTAAATAAGGCTAATTTATATGTATAATACCAATAATATATTATTATTATTATAACGATAATATAAAATGCTGCCACAATTATAGAATCTTTTCAAAACCTGTATTCTTATCCTATTTACTTGATGAATATTTATAAAGAAATTTAAGTAAATATTTTCAACTGTATATCTAAATTATATGTCGAAGTGACTTTTCTAGTTCAGATCAGATAAACCGATTAAACCTGAGTGTTAGATTAATTGTATATATTTTATGTGAAAGTGATACTATGAATTTTTAGCTAAAGGAAAAATATTTTAAAAGTAAAAATAGATTTTAAAAATTGCTATTAATTCTGGCCTATTCGTTTGTTGCCAGGCTTTTTAAATGTAGGTTATATGTTTATAAAACTTTCAAAAGCCTTTTCTCGAATTGTTGAATTTCAGACGTTCGCCACTATGCTTCTCAGCAGCCGATATATTGGGGGCCCAGGTATATTTATTTAAGCCATTAGCATCCAAATGACTTAAATATATTCATCGGACTGCGACCCTTGGTATAGAAGGCCAGCAGGCTAACCCCTACTACAAATACCAAGGGCGATCGGCATACTAAATATAGTATATTTTGAAAATTTTCTTACAATCCAAAAATTGTAAAAAAAAACAAAAATTTATAGTGTGTATTTCTACAAAGATAAAACAAAAATTATATCTGAGAGTTTAATGAATTAGTTCATAGAAGATATTAGGCAAACAAAAATCATTAGTGGAGTTGGTTAATTGTTCAACAAGTGGTGGTTTCCATTCTAGAGCAAAAAATTTGGCCACTTTGGTTGCCTAACAACCAACAACTAATTCATTCAGCTAGAGATTATTCTCAGTTATTAGTTATTATTGTAGGAAAAGGTAAATCGCTAAGATTTTGGCAATAAATAAAAAACAATTTTGGTGATTTTTATAATCAGTATATTTGCATTAACAGCAATCCTTCACCATCGGTTGAAAAATATATTAACAATGTCAGTTACTGAAAGACAATATTTAAGTTGATTCAATAATATTTAAATTTTTCTTTAATTTTCTGCCAAAATCTTAGCGATTTACTTTTTCCTACAATTGTTCATTTGGCACACCACAACTCTAGTTGTAATTTTACCAGGTATAACATTAAAACGGAAATAAAAATATTTTGTTTAAAGGTTCCATGGAACAGCAGCTACATCAATAAATTAATAACGATATTTTTATCTAAATAAAGGCCTCTTATTTATAGTTCCTAATTATATATACTCCTAGTGCTGAATCAATTCATCAAAATTCATTCATGGATTGTCTTGAAGAAAATAATTTATTATATATTGTATAATAAACTCTATGGCAGAAGAAGAAAAATACCTTAAAGATGCAGAAAACCATAAGTAAACCCTTTAAACTTAAAAAATTTAAATAAATTTAATTTGAGTGGGAGGGTCGTTAGAATTTATTTTATGACTAAAGGATCCAATATCAAAAA
>JAKCPI010021366.1:0-13837 GCA_023213315.1 Euborellia annulipes
TCTCTGGCATCAGAAGCTAATGCTCTACTTCTGAGCCATAGGTCAAGAGCCTAAATTTTATTTTCATTTAAATATATTTTAGCATTGTTGATAAAGGCCTGGAAAGTACTGAAAGAAAATACTTCCCTCCTGGCTGAGAGGTGTTGTCAGTATCAATTAAAGCCACGAGGCGTGGGTTCGGATCCCAGGCAGTCCGCTGAATATTTATTTAAATGATTGGGATATCCACTGATATAAATAAATGTGCCTGGACCACTATATACAGTATATCGTCATTTAATATTATGAGTATCAGGCCAAAAAGTCAAAAAAGAAAAAAGAAAATCTGATCTTCTAAACAAAAAGGATAACTAACATTATTATTATTTTATCATTATTATTATTAAACTATCTTTTATTTTCCCCATTACCCAAAGTATTTCTTGCACGTATATTTAGTGAAATCTATCTGTAATTATCTAAGTAAAAATTCGTGATGATCTCTTTATATCACTGTTACATGAACCACTTGTTGGTGTCTCAGAGTTTGCATGCTTGCTCATCTCAAGAACTCGGTGACCTTAAAGTCTTTCTATTGATAAATGACCTTGCGGCACGACCTGGTATCGTTTGGGGCGAGCCCTCCCGCAAAGTTGAAGATTAATAGTCCTCATGTCCCCCTCTCTTTTCGTAAAACGATGCTAAATTCATAAATGATCATAAATATTGCGGCTTCTGTTCTATGAAATCTAATGCCACTAATTTTTCGTTAAATCACACATAATTAAAGAAATTTTTTTTCCACGTCCTCAATTAAGATCTGTATTTAACACTTTTGTACCTGTTATTTATTTATTTATATAATATTTTCACCTTAAATAGGTAGCTTTAAAAGGAAATGAAAATAATCATCTATCAAGAGAAATAATTGCAGTTTCCTTAACGTTCGAAAAGCTTTTGTGAAAAGAGAGAGGTATTTAGTTTAAAGCGAATGTTGAAGGAATCGAAGAGAAACTGAAGAGGTTTATTAAGTAGGTTGCCAGAGATGTTCCTCTGATCAGGAATAATCAAGTAATCGAGCGTGTCATTTCGAACTGATACACTCTGACATAGGAATTTCAGCACAGGTTGAAAAGAAGTGCCTTGAAATTACGAATATAAGCTTTAAGGTGCGCGTCTCGAAAAGTCGTTAGAACACGATTGACTACCGAGTTACTCGAGGTGGCAAGAGATGGCGTTAGTTTTTCCCATAGGAATACAAGGGATTTATTCCATTTCATTTGAAAGATTCCAGCTAATTAATTAAGGGTAAAAAATTATTTTTTAACACAATGATTACTAATTTAATTATCTAGAAGATATAGAGCGTATTTTTTAAAAATATCTTTTATTTAATGCGATTAATCTAAAAAAAAAATTATTTTTTCGAAAATCAAAAAAAGGGCTTCTATAAGTTGTAGATATTTTAAATAGCTTTAATTTAAAAAAAAAATTTGAGATCGATAGCTTCAAAATTGTGGCCGGTGGAAACTCCCAAAATTAGCACCCCGAGACGCGCACCTTAATAAAAGAGAAAAACCAAGAGTATAAACAAAATAAATTGTGGAACAAGTTTGATAATTTAAAACAGTGGTAGTGAAGGCATAGATTGTGACTACTAGAGTAAGGTGACCGCTGATGATTAGACGATCGGCACTCAAAACATTGACAAAATATAAACTTTTATTTGGCCCATTACATCCTCATTTTATAATAATCCAGCCATCAAGAAACAACTAATTCTTGTGTATATTTTAGTATGAATGCACAGTATCGGCAAGTTAATTAAAAGTTCGTTTATAATCTTCAATTTTATGTGAAGAATAAAAAATGTCAAATAAAATTCTGATTCTGATTTTTTGAAAATGAATAGGTGACACAAATGCGTTAAAAGACTTAATAAAAAGTAAAAAAGACAGATAATTTTTGCAATATAATTCATGATGAGTCTGAGGCCACCCATCGGGCCGAGCCGTCAAGTCCCCCTCCAGCCCTCTCAGAACCAGTCTGGTCCAACTATGAACTCTAATAGCGAAATGAAACATGACAAAATATAATAAAAAAAAAAATCGTGTTAAATGTCAATGAAAAATACTTATTCTTTTGTATAAAATTTAATATATTACTTTTTTTTTTATTACGTAGATTAAAAAAAAGTCATTTTAATAATGAAGTTTCAACAAAGATGAAATAAGAAATTCATTCTTTAACATTGCTTCAAAAATGAATGAATGAAAGGAGAAAATGTAATTCAAAGGTAACCAACCCTTCCCGAGGAAAGGAGAGAGGTATTTGATTTTAGGTGGTTAGAGAAATTGCAAGTGATTCAGAAGTGAGGATGTATAGTTGTTAAAACATTAATAGATTATTTTTTTCGTTAAGTGAAAAAGAAATTTAAAATTTGCATTTTTCCCAGAGAACTTGAGAAATGATATCAAAGAAATCAAAAGTGTTTTAAATTTAATTTTTATTTTAATTAATCTCAAAATGATTAATTATGTTTTTGTTAATATATTTTTCCGAATGTCTGTTTCTTGGAGTAGAGTTCTTCGTTATCAGATTTGATTCATTTAAATAAAAAAATATTTTTATTACGTAGTATCGAAAATTTTAATAATTAAGAGTAATTTTAACTAGTTAAATATTTTTCAAGATATATATTTGAATAATATAATAGTATTCAAAATACCTCGATTCAGACTTAATTAGTCATAGATATTATATATTTAACAAGACTGTGAGTGTAATTTATTGGCGAGTCCAAACATCCCATGTACCCGGGAATCGAACCCACAATCTCCAGCCTTTCCGGGGCATAGGTGTACTCCATTGCACCAGGCCACCACCAATAAAACTCATTTCCCCTTATATGCAGTTAGCCGTGCAAGTCACTAACTGATTTCAAATGGACACTGTGTGTGTGTCTGCTTAAAACTGAACACAGACGAGAACACAATCAATTCAATTGAAAGCATGAAAGGATTGAGCTAGGAGGTTGAAATTTTATATTTAAGTTAGGTACCCTCCTGGACACTCAAAATAAGCTTTTGAACAAAATCGGCCAAAAAGTACTAGTACTTTACTGATGTACTTTTTCAGTTTTTTCCAATTTTCTCAAAATTTGCTGCAACGATTTTTATTAAAATTCATAAATCAATTAATTTTTAGATGCTCTTTAAAATGTATATTTTCATTTTGCCCTTGAAACCTTTTTAACATGTAAAACTATATATTGAAACTTGCAATGGACTTTAGAAATAGAGGGAACAAAATACACAAAATTTTTATTTTACTAAATTAAAGCTCATTTCAAGCAGATTATTTAGAAAAAAAAAATTTCTTGAATATCTCATTCCCTTTTGGAGATATTGGCTTTAGCGCTAAACCATGTTTGCGTTTTCAAAACTAAAAAAAAATCAACAATATGAATTTTACTTTTTTTTTAATATTTTAGGAATAACTTAGATTCGTGATATATTTTTTTTCTAATTCCTTATTGTTTAAAGAACCTACCAAAAAAATTTCATCAAGATTGGGTGTCAAATAAATAAATGAGAAATTATTTTCTCTTCCACGTCACATTTTGTTTGACATTAGCCAAGCCGCGTAAGGTGAAAAAATCAAAACTTTAAAGTGCCATAACTCGAAAACTAAGTGAGATAAAAAATTGAAATTTGGTCCTGTTACTTATCTTTATATATAGAACAAACATACCAAGTTTCATAAAAATCTGAGATTATGGGTGAAATGGCCTGGTTGAACTGACGTGGAATGACCCCATATTAAAAAATCTGGTGTGACTGGCGCACTAGCACACAACTTTCTCTTACCCTTCGGTAAGAGAAAGTTGGGCACTGTGCTGGTCACACCAGATTTTTTGTGTCGAGATATATTTAGTTTCCGATAGCACCTTAGTTTCAAACTTGCATTTTAAATGTTGACTGCTTCAAATAAACTATGGTTATTTTTCAAAATTTTAATCTCATATTTGGACATTTTATACACAATATAGAATCGTAAATAAATACAAAATTTCATAAGAATTGGAAAAAAAATTTTAAATGCCTAAAAAGTTCTAAAGGGGACCCCTTTGAATCGAAATTAACATACAAATCCCTATAGGAAATTAACATTGGTCCTATGCGAAGATAAGGTGGAAAGGGAATTTAAAAAGAGTAGAGAGAGACGATAATGTTTGCAAGTGAGAGAGAGACATATATGTTTTCTTTGAAACAATTAAAGACACAAATAAATTTAAAAAAAATGGGAATTTAAATAATAATTGATTTTAATCTAATAAAAATCTGGTGTGACTGGCGCACAGCACACAACTTTCTCTTACCTTCGGTAATCGAAAGTTGTGTACTGTGCTTGTCACACCAGATTTTTTGTGTCGACATGTATTTAGTTTCCGACAGTAGGGTACATTTGAATTCAAGATGTAAAATTTATAAGTATGGGAAAATATTTATATTTTGTTACCATGGCAACCATTTCTCCTATCCTTCCCTATGAAATACAAGAGTAAAGTGTGCTTCAAACAATTTTGTGGGCAAAACGAGAATATACATTTGAAAGAGCATCTAAAAAATAATTGATTTTTGAATTTTAATCAAAATCGTTAGAGCGAATTTTGAGAAAATCGAAAAAAACTGAAAAAGTACATCAGTAAAGTACTAGTACTCTTTGGCCGATTTTGATTAAAAGCTTATTTTTCCGGTCCCGGGGGATGTTTAACTTAAATATAAAATTTCAGCCTCATAGCTCAATTCCTTCATGCTTAAAATTGAACACACACCCACACACCCACACACCCACACACCCACCCACCCCACCCACAGACAGACCATGTCGCGAAAACCACTTTTTTGGATTCAGGGGACCTCAAAACGTGAAGATCCATCAAAATCTCGACATCGAATTTTTGACATGAATCCAATACTTTCTCTCTATATATATATTACATATATACATAGGTAAGAGAAAGAAAGTAAAAAAGATTTAAATTCCGTTACCATGGCAACCAGTTCTATCTTTCCTATGAAGAACAAGAGTAAAGTGGTCTTCAGAAGATTTCAACGGCAAAATGAGAATATACATTTTAAAGAGCATCTAAAAAATAGTTCATTTATGAATTTTAAAAAAAAATCCTTGGAGGGAATTTTGAGAAAATCGAAAAAAACTGAAAAAGTACATCAGTAAAGTACTAGTACTTTTTGGCCGATTTTGTTCAAAAGCTTATTTTGAGATTCTTCAAAGGTACCTAAGTTAAATATAAAATTTCAATCCGGTAGCTCAACTCCTTCATGCTAAAAAAATCGTTACACACACACAGACACACACACACACACACACACACACACAGACCAATTTGCGGGACCCACTTTTTTGGACTCAGGGGACCTCAAAACATGTATATCCATCAAAATCTGGACATCGAATTTTTGACATGATCGCAATACTTCTCTCTCTCTATATATTTCATATATAGGCTAAGAGAAAGTAAAAGGTGAAGCGAGAGAACTGAGATTCCAATCCATGTCTGTGAATATTTTTTTTATATTTGTTTAGAATATTAAATAACACTGTGATTAAAGATTCATAATTGATATGTATGCACAATTTTAAATTTGTTGTAAATACAAAAGAAAGGATATCAAGCATGGAACAGAATTATGGTTAATAAGATTTTTTGAGGAGAAGAAAAGAAGGAATTTTTTTTTTTTTTTTGAAATTTAATTTTGAATAGAAATTCTGTTTACAGGATGGCCCTTTATATTATCAGGGTAAGATAAATAAAATATTAATATATCTGATCGGTCAAATTAAACTTAGGTTTTTTGGTCAACTATTTTCAAATATTTATAACAGTAGCTATTTTATTTTCTAATATATCTTTTCTAAATATATCTCTAATAGTCATGTATTTAATATTTATATTTTTATTGTCAATACCTACAAAAAAATTGGGGCTGAATGGCTCCGAGGAGCAGTCGAAAATAGAGGAAAAAAACGTTTTAAGTCTCTGATAGGCCCAGTCGTTTATTTATTTTTACACTTTTCGACAGCTGAGGCCATTTAGGGATTTTTAAGTTTATTATATAGGTTTAAAATAGAAAGTACCGATGGCTACCGGAGGGCATTTCACACTCAGATTCCTCGGGGTTACCTAGTCTGATAGTAATAAAATAAAGGACAACAATTAACTATTGTTGAGTATAAATGGAGGTTGTTTGGAAAAAATTCAACTCCCATATTGTTCTAGAAATGTAAGAGGTAGTGATCGGTGGTTCGCGTCCCCCTTAATTAAATTAAATTAATAGATGCGAAAAAAGACCTTTAAAAAAAATTTCCGTTTGGTCGATGTAGATAATGCTACAACTCAGACTTCCTCACAGGTTGAATTTTTTTTTTTTAAACAACCCCATTTATGTAGATTTTAAAGATTGTCGAAGACCTGGCCTATTCACATCTTTGTCATGGGATACAAAAACTGTCTAGGGAGGTGTAATTAAAAGGGCAGTTCAGAAATCTCTATTTTATTTTTTTATCCTTTCCTTGAGTTTTATATCTTATTGGGTAGTTGGGAGATTATCAACAGCTAACTTTTTAATCAGTTTTGAACTACATGTATAAAAAAAGTTTTTGTCATCACTATCAACTTTAGACCTCTTTAGTATACGAAACATAGAACACCCCCCCCCCCCAGAAACAAAAGATATAAAAATTTTTTCCGTGTTGCACGAGTAGACAGTTAAAAAAAATGACATATGAGGCTCGGATTTGGAATTTCAAAAAGGGTCAGCCCTTCTTTGGACAGGTTCTGAATGTTATAAATCGTAACGAAAAAAAAAATTTTGACCAAAATAAAATTGTATTGTTTTCAATTCGTTCATTAAAGAAAAAAAAAAGATTTATTTCTGAATTCAACTCCGAAAATCATAGATAATTTTTATTCAGCCTTTATCTATTGATATTAAATAAAACTACAATAGATATCGCAGCGTCATAAAATGTTTAGCTAAAACGTAGTAAACCTACATAAATAAAAATAAATGCGAACAATAATATTAAATTTTATTATAAAAAAAATGAAAATATTATTCCTAAATAATATTTTTGAAGTCACTCTACCTTAGAAAAAGAAAGATCATTTACTACCTGTTCTGAACAATAAAATTTATCGAAATTGGCTACTAATTAATTTAAATGTTCATGGCAAAAAGATAGAATCACCTCGTGTGCTAGTGGGTTCACTTCCAGTCTCAAGCAAAAAAATTTAGCCTATCAATTATTGAAGTTGGCTATCAATCAAATGAAATAAATAGAAACGAGATCTAAATGGCCTTAGATTCAGAAAAATAACTAAAAATAATCTAAATAAAACGGGGATTATGAAATGTACTCATGGAGCAAATGAATTTTTGTGCAAGATTCATAAAAAAATAACAATAAAAATGCCCTCGGGCTTAGCGTAGTTGGTAGCGCGCCTGCCTTGTAAACCAAGGGTTGAGGGTTCGGATCCCAGGCAATCCGATGATTTTATTTAAGCCATTTGGATACCAAATTGCATAAATAAGAATGCCTGGACCCCCCAATAGATGTATTTACAAATAACGAGTATCGTTTAAAGTCTTAAAAGACCTAAGTTGCCGAAAAGACTGTGTGAATGTGAGTGTGAATGGGAAAAACAGTCTTTTTTTTCAACAATGAAAATATATGGAGACTAGTCCTGAAATTTTTCAATCAATCAAGGGACTATAAAATCATTTAATGCTTTAAAAAAATATGAACAAAATTTAATTTTTTAATTTTTATATTATTAAAAAAAATGTATTTATTATAATAGCTATATAATCTATTAAAATAAAACAAAAAGAACGAAACGAATAGTATATGTATACCTTACTATAATAGAATAATGAATTAAAAAGAGCTTTCTAATGGAATATTAGCTAAAACACGTGCCTGAAGGCTAACAAGTGAATCAACATCTCTTTCTTTTTTCTTTCTTTATAAACATAAAAAGAATAGACCCTCTCTTTTTATCTAACATCTATTTATTCAAATTTCCTTTGTCATTCTCTCCTTTATCAAAAAGAATTAGAGAAATTTTTTAAATGAGCGAAAGAAGAGATATGTATAGTAGTAGTTTAATTAAAATTAATAGTAGCCTACCAACAAAAATAAAAAAAATAAAAACTACAAATAAATATTTAAAAAAAGTATAATTAAAAATAGCCCTAGGGCTTGGTGTAGTTGGTAGCGTGCTAACCTTCTATCCCAAGGGTCGCGGGTTCGGATCCCAAGCAGTCAGATGATTTTATTTAACCCTTTTGGATACCAAAGGACTTAAATAGAAATGCCTGGACTCCCAATGGATATTATAATGAAATAACGGCTATCGTCAAAATTTTATATGGCCTGAGTTGCCGAAGACTGTGTGTATATGTGTGTGAGTGTGAGTGTGAATGGGAAAAAAGCGTGAGTGTTAAAAAAAAAATAATTAAAAATAGAGAAAAAAAAAATTAAATAATTTTTCAAATTTAAAAAAAATTTTAAACAACATTTTAAATAATACCAGGGTGGTGATTTGTTTCAAGTTATTATTGGTGTAATAATACTTTATGCTTATTTCGATAATACTGTCATCTTCAGAAGTGGAATCCCAACTTGTGTATTATTTGTATATTTTAATTAGGGTCTTACCGAAACAAGATTTTCAGCCGAAACCGAATTTCGGCTAAGGCGTAACTACATTGCGCCCCCCCCCCCACCGCAAGAATATCGTTCCCCTCCAAAAAAAAAAAAATTTGTTAATAGGTCTAAAGAAATCCAAATTTTAAATTTAAATACATTTTATTATTTTTATGTATTTGGCCGAAACTAGGATTTTTGGACGGACGGTCGGTTCCTAATTTTAATTTACAAAATATTTCAGCGAGAGTCTACAGTCGAAACGTTTCAACTTGCATGATTTCATTTGTGAAGAAAACTGTAATATGGAAATACTTATAAAATGAATTATTTGACTAATAAAAACTTGAAACATATCACCCCCCCCCCCCCCCCCGAGTATCATATTAAAATCCACTGTTTCAACTAGAATAGAACTACGGTCGAAATTTTGAATCTTAAAATATAACTTTGATATATTTTGAAATATCAAAATTTTTGATTTTTTTTTTTTTTTAATTTGTTTAAGGACTTTTTTTCGGCATTTGAGGCCATTTAGTCCCCCGTCTCTATTTATTTCAATTGAATGGTATTTAATTCAATTGCAATAAAGGGAACCATTGACCCCTTATTTTAATTTATTTCTGCAGAGGAATATTTAATGTATTTATTCAAGTTTAATAGTGCTAACCACACTCTCTCTCTTTAATTCAATGGAAAATTTTTCTCTATTAAGACGGAATAACAACCCCTTTCTGTGATATCAATAGTTATAGCTCTTACATTTTAATTTCTTTTAAATCTATTTGAGAAAAAATCAAGTCTTTATTCAAAACTTATAAATTTGAAAAAAAAAAAATCATGAAATCATTCTCTACCTCTACCTCTTATCAAAAAAATAAAAAAAAGTTATTGCATCCATTTCATCTGCTGACTTTCAACCCTATCAATTTTTAATAGAACGGTCGATACCGGTAATAATAGGATAAAGAAATTGTTAAAAGAACAATCCTAAAAAAAATGTTAATAAATAAATAAATATTTTAGTATAGGGCTTCTTTTTGTAATTTTTTTTTTAACACACACTTTATTCCCATTCACACACCCATACACAATCTTCTCGGCAACTTAGGCCATATAAGACTTTAACGATACTCGAATTTAGTAATATTTTGACATCCAATAAAATAAATAAAATCATCGGACTGCCTGGAATCCGAACCCGTGATGTTCGGTATAGAAGGCAAACACGCTTCTAACTACACCAAGCCCGAGGGCTTTTATGTAATTAAAATATTTTTAGAAAAAAATAAAATATTAATATAGGTCAAATATTAATATTTTAAGTATTATATTTGTTTTGAATTAATAACTAGGCAAAAAATTTGATGCCATTGGCGAAAATAAATAAATACTAAGTTGGAATATACGATTATTGAATGTATTTTTTAATACCGAAATAAATAAATAATTTATTTAAAATGATTGAATTCTAAGAAAAGTTCATTATAACGGAATTGAGATTGGATGTTATTATTTAAATTACATTCCCCCAAATAAATAGGCATTTAAAATATATATGTTTACTTAAACTAGTTGAGTATTTTTTTTTTTAGTGAAATATAATGACAAATGACAATTTTTTAATGCCAAAAACCGGCTGTTGCGACCTAACAACATCAGCACGTGAACATAAATCGTGCAGGTAAATTAACTTTCTGTGAACCACATCTTCCTAACCAGATCGATTCCCGTTTGAAAGCTGAACTTTTAATATGACCATTTAGGTGATAATCTAGGTAAATGGGTAGGACAAAAAGAGTAGTAAAATATTGAATAATTATTACTCACCGATAATGGTGTGAACTCGAACGGACAATTGTGTTCGCAGTACGATCGAATTCTTCCGGCTGTGAACAAGAAAATCACCATCAGCATGTTTGACTAGCATCGTTATCAATGAGTTGAATGCTTGGCTTGAAATGAAGGTCCAGAAAGAAATTATAGTGAAGAATGGATGGTCATCAGCATGCTAGGACACGTGCAACCAGACTTCTGACAGGAAGACCGGGCGTGGAGGCATGACTCGAACAATACGTGTGTATACCTGCAGAAGTAGCAAGCAGGACCATGACTACAGTCCTGCAAAGCCATAAGGAGACCGGGATCCCTATGTGCGACAGAGTGGCATTCATTTTTTAACGTTTCTGCTGTTTTAGCTTCTAAACTCTGAAGCCAGTGGTCAACTAGACCATGGGATGAGGTTCTGTCCTTTGGATGGGGTGGCATGACCCCCAAAGACACAAGACACTTCGAAGTGAACACCTTCGCGGCAAAGTCTACACTGACGAGAGAAAGATCGAACCACGGCGGATGTTGCCTTCTCTCTCGCACATTAGACAGAGGAACCGGGTCCCCGTCCCAGATTCGTACCCGGCCCAGACCCAGAAAATCGAACACTCGGTACTGATCACAAAAGCTTTGTTCCCACGTCGCATTGACACTTTCCCCCAAATCATCATCAACACATTATCGACAAATATGCATATCACAAAAATTAATTCCCTTTATCCTACTTTAATAATTAAATAAACGAATAAAAAGAGAAATCAATAACCAATTAATTATTTTTAAATATTAATTAATTGATAAGTTTTTTTTTTTTAAATAACGATAGATTTAGGTTAAAAAAGAACTTTTTATTTTTTAATTAATATTAGAGTATACTTCAATAAATGATCTTTTACTAATCAATCTGTACTTGTTATCATAAAGTAGGTAGAAAAGAATGAAGGAAGTGGGTAGTAAGCGTGGATCACGAGGATTGCCAAATGAATGTCTGCCGAAGATGAAATATTAGATACCAAAACAAAGGTCGTGCAGCTAACACTCCCGAATCTTTGTTTTTAAAAAGCGAGTCTATATAATTAAATTTTCCAAGATAATTGGAATTTATAAGAATTAATTGTGAAAATTATTTAACAACCATTTAACGAAATTTGTTTTTCTCTATTATTTGTTTAAAGACAAAAAAAGGTCATCCCTTTTCGAGTTTATGGAACCACAACCCTGAAGGCTGAGAGATTTTTTTTATAACTCATTTAATGATTAGAGTTAGTCAAGTGAAACAAGAATTTTTTATATACACTGTATTCCTATATAAAATAGCTTGTAAAAAAATATAGACTCTGAGTGTACTAATCAAAAATGAAGTATCTCAATACCTATATAAATTCAATATTTTCACGGAAAGAAAATCTAATGGCACGCTTGTTATGAAGAAAAAAAAATATATTCTTGAGTGCACGAGCGTCGAAGTTAGCTCTCAGATAGAGTATAACATTTAATTTTAGTCAGAATTTTACTTATTTATTATTTATTTATATATAGAGAGATTGATAACATACAACCTGAGACTTTTTTTTTAAATTCATTGTCCTAAAGTCAAGGGCGGATCCAGAGGTGTTTCTCGGGGGAGGGGGGTAATCTGGAGTGACTGGACGCACAGCACACAATTTTTCTTAATTTCGGTAATTTAAAGACGCATTCTGTACTTGTTTGCCAGAATATAAATACAAATCAAATTTTGAAGTATTAATATTTAAAATTTTACATTAAAAATATATTTTTTTGCGAAAATAAGTATTTTTTCAAATTTGGGGAGGGGGGGGTTATTACCCTTTCCACCCCCCCCCTTGTATCCGCCCTTGCCTAAAGTCCAATCTGTAGCGGACCAAAAAAATTCTACGAACTAAATTTAACGTCATTCAAAATTTTATTTAGGGATGAAAAACATTTGTAGACCTAAATATGATTTTTGGTTTAAAAAAAATTTAAATTAAACGCTATTCAATATCAAAATCTATACATGGTAGAATTTCGATTGCGTGGACCCGAAAAACAAGCGCGTGGAACATCCCCCAGCCAACTTTTTTAATTAAATAAAATATAGCACATATATTATGAATATTATATTATTTTATTATAGAATATATATACCAGTATATGCCCCTAATGGCCTCTGCAAGCAAAAATGCAAATTTCATATTAATAATAAAAAATTGACATTAGGCAAAAAATAATAATAATCTAATCAAGAAGCCAATTAGAGAAGTTTTTTACTTAAATTTAATATTAAAAATTTTTTTCGTAGAAAAATATGAAAAAATTCCAAATAGCGCATATGCTGTTACTAAATGTTGAGATTATTTCAATTTTATTTTTTTGTAATTCATTATACAGCTGCGAAAATATTTTTGCTCAATTGGTGTGCGTTCAGCATAAGATGTCTTTACTTTCTCTTACCTATGTATATATGTAAATATATATAGAGAGAAAGTATTGGATTCATGTCAAAAATTCGATGTCGAGATTTTGATGGATCTTCACGTTTTGAGGGTCCCCTGAATCCAAAAAAGTGGTTTTCGCGACATGGTCTGTGTGTGTGTGTGTGTGTGTGTGTGTGGGTGTGTGTGTGTGTGTGTGTGTGTGTGGTTAATTTTAAGCATGAAGGAATTGAGCTACGAGGTTGAAATTTTATATTTAAGTTAAACACCCCCGGGACCGGAAAAATAAGCTTTTAATCAAAATCGGCCAAAGAGTACTAGTACTTTACTGATGTACTTTTTTCAGTTTTTTTCGATTTTCTCAAAATTCCGCTCTAACGATTTTGATTAAAATTCAAAAATCAATTATTTTTTAGATGCTCTTTCAAGTGTATATTCTCGTTTTGCCCTCAAAATTGTTTGAAGACCACTTTACTCTTGTGCTTCATAGGAAAGATAGGAGAAATGGTTGCCATGGTAACAAAATATAAATATTTTCCCATGTTTATGAATTTTAACATCTGAATTCAAATATTCCCTACTGACGGGAACTAAAAATACATGTCGACACAAAAAATCTGGTGTGACAAGCACAGTACACAACTTTCGATTACCGAAGGTAAGAGAAAGTTGTGTGCTGTGGGCCAGTCACACCAGATTTTTACTTATAAGTTTAAAAAAAAAAAAAATATCAAAGCAAATTTTTAAAAATGAAGGAATTTCTCATTCTAGTAAAACATAAATCACAGATTTTTTTTAAATATCAAAAAAAAAAATCGAATAATGAATATTTACAAGAAAATATTGCAATTGACAAA
>JAKCPI010021367.1:0-12777 GCA_023213315.1 Euborellia annulipes
ATTAGGCTAACGTTTGGGCCTCGGTCGAGACCATCTTCAAAACCACAACCATAGCAAGAATAGATAGAATATTTATTTATACACTTTAATTATAACTTATTGGTTATGAATTATATGAGTTTGTAAAATTTGTCTCATATTGACCGCCCTTAAGGTATATGTTTTTTATATTTTTATACCAGGTGTCCCAGGTGTCACGCACCCCATTGTTGGGATCGAAAGAGAAAAATATTCTGAGCCCAAAAATCCATGTTTGGAATTTTTTGATTAAGTAGTTAATTAGTAATTAATTAATTTTTTTTTTTTTTTTTTTGGAATGGGTGCATAAGGTCCGAAGATCTATTAATAATTAATTAATAAAAGTGACCAATCAGGAGCTCGCTACAGAAGAATAGAAAATAAGTGGGATAGTAGTAGATAAATGACAGAAGCTTCACGTAAATTGTTTTTGTTAATTTTTTTATTTCAATAATAATTATTATTATTTTAATAATTAACCAAAAGAATTCGTCTGAAGCTTTCTTGTCATTAATCCTAAGTCTTTAATTGTTGTATTTCATTCATTAACCAAAACAATTCAGCTGAAACTTCTCTGTCATTTATTTTGAGATTATTATTTTTGTACAATAATAATTATTATTATTTTATTAATTAACCAAAACAATTTACGTGAAGCTTCTCTGTACTACTATCCCACTTATTTTCTATTCTTATGTAGCGCGCTCCTGATTGGTCACTTTTATTAATTAATTACTAATTAACTACTTAATCAAAAATTCCAAACATGAATTTTTGGGCTCAGAATATTTTTCTCTTTCGATCCCAACAATGGGGCGTGTGACACCTGGGACACCCGGTATATTACTTATGATTGAGATGAAATTGTAATTTTTAAAGATTTTCTCTATTCTTGCTATGTTGTAGCTCTGAAGATGGTCTCGACCGAGACCGAAACATTAGCCTAATGGGTCTTAAATAAATGAAATAAATACTAGCTGCTCTTCCTTCTTCATCCTGTTTCTCATTAATAACTTTTATCCAGCTATAAATATACTTTTCTCATTAATTACAAACTTCTCTAGCAATATAAATTAAATTAGTGAAGAAGAAAAAAAAGTAATAAAATCTTCTCAAAAGATGTTGATTTGGACCATTTCCGTTTAAAATTTCCATATTTAGAATATCTCACCGTCGAAAGGCTTTCCTTGTTATCAGAGATAAAATGACTGCACTCTATTGACGAGATTGCACAAGCAGGTCCCTTTGCTTTGAGCCGCGTCATAAAGACACCTCTTTAATGTTCCTTCGAAACAAATGGGCGGTTCAATTTTTTTTTTTCTTTCAACGACAAATGAGACAGGCAGGGAAATTACTTGAAAATAAGGGGGGTGTCGGCAGACAAAAAAAATGTTATTCACATAGATAGTCTCTCCCCCCCCCCCCCTTCCCCCTCCGCCCACACACTCACACACAGAGAGGAGTTATCCTTTGCTCAGGATATGCTTCAATGATTATTACTTACATACAAAGATACGATACACACGTTCCGAGAATGGATGGAGCTTACGGATGCTGTTTTTTTTTTTTTAGTGGATTTTATTTATTATTTAAAAGTGTATGTTAGATGAGAAAAAAAAAATATGAAAAGGAATCTTGTTCAAGAGATTTGCATCATTTAAATAAAAATTTTTTGGAGAAATTAATTTTCTAAAAAAGTTTTATTTTACAAATAAAGCAGAGAATTTTCTGCAAAAAAATAATCTTTTATATCATCATCTGTTTAGGATAGATATTTATTTGCTGGTCCATTTCATGAATGGATGATTAGATTAAAAGAGAAAATATATCTTATTTTGAGGAAAAGTTTTATATTTTAGATAAATTGTCAGTAAAAAAAAGTCGCTTTCAATTAGATAAAGTGAACCTACAGTAATTTTAGAAGCGAATAAAGAAAAGTCTAGGATATTTTAAATTGATATAAGAATTTTTTTAAATTAAAATAATAAAAACTAAGAGAAAAAGATTTTGATATGTGAAAAAAAATAATAGCAGCTAGATAATATTTCAGTTATTAGGCCCTCTATGCTGACGTTTCGGTTTTGCCTAAGACCATCCTCAGAGCTTCTGGGCTGTCAATAAAGTATTCAATCATATATGTAGTGAGGATAAAAAATTCGGATATAGATAAATAATAATATTAATGTTTAATGATTGAATAATAACACTGATCTGCATGAAAAAAACTAAAAATTTGACTGTCCCTTACTGTTTTTTACTCGCTGAAACTGGAAAAACTATCGAAAACATTCCATCACGTCAGGCTTTTTTGTAAAAGGCATATTAAAGGGAAGCAGGAGTGTCCTAAATTTATCTCCCAAATTACCCGGAGTCCAAAAAAAGGTCTGTGAATAGCTAAAAAGGACATGTTCTTAACTCCGCCCCTCAGTATAAGGCTGCGAACAGCTTTATATCACTTTACAGGTGGTTCAAGCCCAAAATAGCAGTTTATAAGGCTACTATGCTTGTATTTTAGGATTATGGCTCCAAGAGGTTATGTACTTTCTCAGGATAACTTTTGTTTTATTTGTGGCGAATATAATGTGAAAAGTCAACAAAATAAAAACGATCTTGAGAAATTGAACTATCAAGAACATCGTCGGGTGGTTTGTCGAATCTTCAAAATACTTTGTTGTTAGGGCACCATACTGACAACACCCTGCATCCTGAGCTTGTGGGACAGTCGATCCAGAGATCACCATTGGACTAGAAATGACTGGCCACTACGAGGGGCTTAACCCCGGGGAAAAAATGAGCTTAAAAGTTCATTTCCGATACTCTCATAGAAATTGTTTTTCCGAAAACATACGGCCCTATAATAAAGAACAGACATACAAAGGAAAATTATTTTTAAAAAAATTTAAATGTATCGGTTTGGTCACGTGATATGTGATTTCTTTTCTTTTAGACTATTAAAGGAAGGTAGCTCACTTTTCCTTTTCTAGTTCATTAATCATTTTTAGCAGTTGATTGACAAGTCCATCAATAAATCTTTCACCTTAAAGAATACCACCTATTTGAACATCTCCATTTTGGCTTTTATATAATTAATCTCATGAATTAATATTTATTGGCATATGAAGTCGTTTCGGCTGACTAATTTCCACCTCTCATTAATGTTCTGAGTATACAGAGTGAATACTCCGATGGGTTGGGATGAATAATCAAAGAACAAGTTGGAATTGTCCCTTGCATGTGCGTGTGAGTGAGCTGGTCTCAATGTCTGTCTGTGTGTGTGTGTGCCTGATGATAAGGGGAACTCGACATCTCATAATTATTATTGCCCTTTATAATTCCAAATGGAGCTTTTATCTTTTACTGAGATATCATCTCGCAATATTTATATGAAAATAAGTTTGTGTGTGTGTGTGTGTGTTTGTTAGTGTGTAATATAAAAAGAATAATAAGAGAAAAATATAATTTAAATTTAAGTTTTACTTTTCCGCCAATATAATAAGGGTAAAGTATTATTATCGTGAAAGATCTTACTTTTAATATATTTACATTTTAAATTTTAATGAACCCCACAAAAATGCAACAAAAATCTTAATTAACTAGGTAGAGCTTTGTTTGAATTTTTTCAATCAACACTCAAATAGACTGTAAATAAGCTAGTCTCTATATCGTTTAAGATAACAAATTTTCGAGTTGAGTTTGAGTTTGATTGGGCAAAAATTATGCCCCCTGTAGTCGGATCAGGATCTCCACGTTTTCGCGGCTGGCGGACTTCCGGGGACGCAACCTTGCCTGCCCATTCAAACACAAACACATCTCGCAAATTTGTTATCTTAAAAAATATTAAGGTGCGCGTCTCGAAAAGCCGTTAGAACACGAGTGACTACCAAGTTACTCGAGGCGGCAAGATATGGCGCTATTTCCCATAGGAATACAAGGGATTTATTCCATTTCATTTTAAAGATTCCAGCTAATTAATTAAGGGTAGAAAATTAATTATTTTTTAACACAATGATTACTAATTTAATTATCTACAAGATATAGAGCGAATTTTTTAAAAATAAAGGGTCGGACTAAGCCGAGCGCACAACTTTGCCCACCCACTACTCAAGAAAAAAATATTTGTCCCTCCCCCTAGAGCCCCTCCTGATAATCCGATGTTATACATATTATATATCATTTTACTCGGGAGGAAGTCTAGTTTCTGAATATATAAAAAAATTATAGGTTATATAAGAAAAAAAATTTTTGTCCCCCCTAGAGCCCCCTAATGGTCCGATGTTTACCAAAAGCTTTTCATTTCTTGGCCTCTACCCCTAGTTTATGGGTGCAAAATTTCAAAACAATTGAATGAATAGTTTTTGAGATTTCGTTGACGAAAAAAATTACCACAGACACACACACACACACCACACACACACCACACACACCAGAGCACACAGAGAGAGAGAGAGAGGAGACAGACAGACAGACACACATACATCATTCCAAAAACTACTTAAATGGATTCAGGGGACCTCAAAACGCATTTTGGCAGCTTCAGAAAAATTTCGATTTTTTTTACGATTACATTAACTTTACCTGCCAACCTACGGTTGATGGGCAAAGTTAATATCTTTTATTTAATGCGATTAATCTGAAAAAAAAAAAAAAAAATATTTTTGTGAAATGCACAGAACAACTTTAAATTACCAAAGGCAAGAGAAAGTTGTGAGCTGTGCAACTAGTAGTCATACCAGATTTTTCCCAATTTTCTCAAATTTATCTTATTTTAAAATATATATCATTTCCGGTTTACAAAGCAAATTGTTTGTCACGTCTTTGGGTAGCTTCGAGTACTAGTACTTTACTAATGTACTTTTTTGCTATTTATAAAAAAAATAAAAAAAAAAAAAAAAAAAAAAACACCGAGCTGAAGGTCGGTCAGCCAGTAACTAATTATATTATGGACGTTGGTATAAATATTCTATTAATCCAATCTGACAATAATTTTTATTTTTAGCTGTTATTAAACACATCTAAATAGAATTACAACTCTAATATAACCGACCTTTGAACTTTTTAAATCTATTATAATATGCATTGGAATTTATTTCTGGTTTGCTAAGGTTAAATATCATCTATTTTCGTTATCCGAAATTCGGACCATTTTAGGTAAATACCCACCCTGGCTAAGAAATTATTTATTAATTAATGTAAACCTACGACTTGAATATATAATAATATTCTAAGAATAAGAATTTATTTGTGAAGTTGACATCGTTATCAACTCTACTCAGAGAGGAATTCTGATTTGCATTAATTACAAACTAGAACATCAATTAATTTGCTGAGTAATATTCGTAATGACTATTTTTAGCTGTTGACATCCACAAGCATCAGCGAGATCTGTCAATGGAACTCATCTGAACCGAAAGATAAATAACATGACGAACTTATTAAAATGGATTCAATTTCAAAAACACGTAATTAATTAGAGAGCTTTTCTAAAAATATTACTTTATTGTGTTTCCCACCTTTGTGTACCTTCGTTAACTACAGTACAAAAAGAATATTTCTCTGCTTACCCGTATAGATAGGGCTTTTTAAAGGAATTTAAATGAAAGGCTATTGTATCCGTCGAGAACGTTCCGACTTGAGAGAAAGAACGTTTCTATTCCTTGGCTTTGAAAATTGGTGCAATTAAAGATGTTCTTTTTTTTGTAGATTGAATAAATGAAAGACTTTTTTTTGGTTCAGAATATTATTTGCCTGTCAACGTTTTGGGAACTACACTACTCATCTTCAGAATATTAAATTACAAAAAATAATTTGTCCATAGGCTCTAGTTGAATAATATCATATTAAAAAATATTTTAAATGATAGAGTAAGTGATATATTTCAAGTTTTTATTGGTGAACTGAGTTTTGATTCCACTTTTGAAGATCAGAGTAATGTCGAATTTAGGAAGTTGCAAGAGTCATTTGATAAGAAACATATGACGGAAGTTTACTTCTTATTTAAGCCGGATCTTCAGGCAGGTATTATAAAAAATTATTAAAAACAATTTTCTATTTTCATATAAAAACTATGTGACTTGTAATAGCTCATGTTACAAATTATTGTTGCAGATCTGATGATGATGGTCTCTTAGTGGACCGAAACTGGTAGTTTATTGTGCGCACCAGTCATCTGTCAATCCTAAAAATCCTGAAAATAGAAAATTGTTTTTAATAATTTTTTATAATACCTGCCTGAAGATCCGGCTTAAATAAGATGTAAACTTCCGTCATATGTTTCTGATCAGAGTAATGTCGAAATATATTATATTATACGTATAAAGCGTATATTTACGTAGGTACTTATTGTTAATAATAGTTTTTTTTTTTTTTTTTTTTTAAACATCACACTTTTTTCTCATTCACTCTCACATTCACACAGTCTTTTCGGCAACTTAGGCCATTTAAGACTTTTACGATAACCGTTATTTAATAATATATATTTATTTGGGGTCCAGGCATTCTTATTTAAGCCATTTGGTATCCAAATGGCTTAAATAAAATCATCGGACTGCCTGGGGTCCGAACCCGCGACGTTTGGTATACGAGGTTAGCACGCTAACCTCTACGCCAAGCCCCGAGGGCCAAGGGCGTACCCAGGATCAAATCTAGAGGGGGGCAGAACATGGTCGTCCAGGGGGGCAGATCATGGCCTTCCAGATTGTGACATAGCTTTTTTTTATTATATAGAGGAGAAAAGCCTTTGAATTAAAGGCATAAAAACCCTCGAGTCCTAACGAGTCCCCGTCGCCATCGTCCTACCTAATTTTGTTTCGTTTCATCACTTTATAAGCATTTAATTTTTTTTTCTTGCTTCTAGGGGGGGGGGGGCAGCTGCCCCTCGCTGGGTACGCCCATGCCGAGGGCTAATAATAGTTAGTTGTGAATAAACTACATTATGATATTATCCATCGATTCTGTGACAATTATTTCCTCCTGAGGGTGGTAGAGACGCGTTCCCGAAACGTCGACGAAATAATATACAAATTTTTTATTTCTGCTGGCCGCGATCTTTATTCAATCGAATATTTATTCTGGAGGGAAGGGGGGGGTTTTATTATGCAGTTACAGTGGCATAGAAGGGTCGGCATGTAATATGCACCCACATGCTCCGGGGCGGCAAATAAAAAGAAAAATCTCAGCTGGCTGTTTGAAATACGATATACTAACTCTATATTTATTTAGTTATCTCACTCAGATGCCTCCTTTGCTCAGTTAGCACCATTCTGAAGTCATTCTCTTTTTCTAGTCTCTTACGCGAGCGGATTAAACACTTTTTAAGCCAAATCCTCCCCTCTCCTCGCGTCCTATTAAGGTTAAGTAGAAAACAACATCGTAAAAAAAAGACAAGAGAGCGGGAGAGGAAAAAAAATCGAAATTTACATTTAATATGCAAATGACATATCGTACTTATTAGAGAATGATATTGTTTGCTTGAATGCATAAAACTCAATGATCCTGACTCTAAAAACAAAACATTCATAACTATTATTATTTCTTCGATCACCAAACAGCCTTGGAGTAATATTTTTTTCTTTATTTACGGGTATGTCAAGATATAAATACTTTAAAATTGAAACAGCTATTCTTGAATCTTGGGTGTCGATAGCTTGGCTTATGTCGTCATCTACGTACATCCCCCACCCCTTCCTCCATGTCCATTATTATATTAATATTTGTTTGCTATAAAAGTATGTTGTTAGGTGAATGAATTTGTCATTTAAGCATTCATTATTTTGATGAAGTGCTTGATCAATGCCCGAAACGTTGTTTTATTTGACATTCATTTGATAATTAATTGTCATTGAACTTATTGATTTAATCGCACTTAGTCGTTATCTTATGATTAGGCGTGCCTGGCAAGAAGAATAGACAACAGCCACCAAGATCAATGTTGTTAAGTGTCGCCAATAGGTGCTGACAATCGAGATAGGTGCCCCCGAGAAACAAGAATCTTGAACGCTCGCCGGAAGCCATCGGTACATGTATTTAAATAAAATTATATAATAAAGTTATGAAAGTCAAATGGCTTCAGCAGCCGAAATTACTTTTCAATAATAAAAAAAGTCTAAAATGGCGATAAGACTTTAAAAAAAAAAATAAGTAATAATAATTATATCATTTTGAATTTAAAAAAAAAAAAAAAACATTCACACTTTTTTCTCAATCACACTCCACTCCACACACATTCACACAGTCTTTTCGGCAACTTAGGCCATATAAGACTTTGACGATAACCGTTGTAATTAATATATCAATTTGGGGTTCAGGCATTTCTATTTAAGCCATCTGGTATCCAAATGGCTTAAATAAAATCATCGGACTGCCTGGGTCCGAACCCGCGACGTTTGGTATAGGAGGTAGGCACGCTACCTACTACGCCAGACCCGGGGCTATCATTTTGAATATTTAATTCGAATTAATTTTCCAGGGGATGAGTCATCGTTGGCGATTTATCGTGTCTTTATGTATATTTATTATTCTAATGGAAGCTCGTAAATTTTTCTTACAATCATAGGTGTAAATAGAAATCATCTAAAGAAATATAAATACTTAATATATAACATTTCATTACGTCGAGTCTTTTTTTTTTTCATTCCGCATTGTTTTATAAGCCACGCTCGCCTCAATCGGAAAGTTGTAGCTGTAACTTAGAAAAAAAATTGTAGTTGGTACTTTGAAAATGTATGGTTCAGGGAAAAAAAATTATGTCCTATTTATAAGTTACCACATAAGGGTAACATTTTAGATTTTTTTTTAACACACTTTTTTTCTCAGTTTTTGAGGTTCAATTGCAGATTCTGCAGTTCTGATTTAAACCTCAAAGTTGTAAAATCGTCCGTGAGTATGATTTTGAGATACAAACTGGGATTAATTTCTATATTGAATCCAATCTTCAAAAAATTAAACTGATCCTCGAAATCCTCACTGAAGATTTTGAGGTTTAAATAGGAATTTACGTTTTGACACGGGTTGTTGCTTATAAAATTCAGCAAAAGCATTTTGCTTAAAATCAGGTCTTTAATTATGATATTAATATCTTTTCATTCATGAGAAAATAAAAATAATTCTCGATTTGTTTAGAGTCAATTTCACACTTTATTCAAACAATATCGTTTCTTCTAAACGATAAAAAAAAAAATGCCGGTCCAATATAAATCGAAAAAGTTTTTATTAGAAAAAGTTTTCATTTTTAAAGTTTCAAAAAAAAAAAAAAAATTCTTTAATAAAAAAAAAAAAATCATAAATTTCTTCAAATAAAATTTAAACCCATTTGAGGATTTTAATTCTATTGCATCGATAGACGTGGGAGAGTCAATTCGCAATTTGGGTCATTCCATCTCCCCCCCCTCCCTACTCCCAATTCTGTTAAACAAATTAAGTGCATTTGTTCAAAAAGAGCAAGAAAAAGAAATTATTTATTACAAGGCAATTTGCCAAATAACTTATGCATCCTATTTACATATAAAAGAAACAAAAAAGAGAAAAAAGAGTATTTTTAAATATTTTATTTATTGAGTAGTGAGGAGATCAAGGCAGCCAAAAGCAATAAAGAAAAAAAATCTCTTTTTCGCTTATTTTATACACTTGTGGACATTTCGGCCGATATCAGGACAATGTGCTGTTTGCTTCGAGCTTAGAGAGGCTCTAGGCAACTCCTGACGCATTGTTAGTGCGAATTTGAAATCGGCAAAAAATATAGTTGTGTTCAAGAAAAAATTAAAGAAGATGCTTCAAGAAAATCATATATACTCAAAAGAAGAATTCTTCTCACTCAAGGCAATTTAATGCTGTCTGTGTTCTTCTGTTATTGTTGTAGTTTCATGTATGTGTTTATTTATTTATTTTTATTTTTTTTTTTTGAAGTTATACTTCTTTTGGCGCGTTTTGATGAGATTGGTGAGAGTGAATTTGTGAAAACGACATGATGAAGTTAGACCCAGAATTTGTGAAAACGATATAATGAAGTTATATTTGACAAAACGTGTTGTTATTTTCAAATCCAAAAATTAAATTATTAATTAAATTTATTAATTAATAATTTAATAATATTTTTTATTTAAAGGGATTTTGTTTAAAAAATAAAATAGAAAGAACACCAGCGCTCTCTGGCGCTCTTTGTTTGAAAATGAAATAAAAAGAACGAATGGAAGACCGAGCTAATATCGAAAGAAAAAGAACTACTAGTTAATTGTTACGGAATGCAAGAGATTAGCCTATATTTATTATTTATCTACTTTTTTTCAAGTTATACTTTTTGTTTACCTTGTGTTGTGAAAAAACTGTGTTTTCAAATATTGGAGGTTAATTTTGTAAGTATAATATTTAAATATATTACTAGAGAGCTTATTATTTTTGTAATAAGTAATCAAATAATAAAATAATAATATTTAATCATTTTGGAATTTTATTATTTTAAATTTTTTCACACACACCACTTTTTTTTTATTTATTTTTTGGCCGTTAGCCTCCGGCATTCAGCCATCCACTGTTTGTACAATGTTTTACAAAATATACATTATAAAAAATATATATATAAATAACATAAAAAGACATTTATACAATAATACGTTTTTTTTATTGGTAAAAGAATTAGATTTTCGGTGTCTATGGAAGAAATAAATAAATAGTAATAGTAATATTCGTCGGATGTCATGACTTCTGGTTCAATAGTCACTATTGTCATGACATCAGACGAATGTTCGCACTAACAATGCGTCAGGAGTTGTCCAGAGCCTCTCTAAGCTCGAAACAAACAGCACATTGTTCTGATATCGGTCGAAACATCGACAAGTGTGTAAAATAAAAAAGAAAGAAGAATATATATTTTTCTTTATTGCTTTTGGCTGCCTTGATCTCCTCACTACTCAATATACATTCAGGCACTTCTGAAATTTTATTTATTATTTTGTTCCCTACTCGATCGATTTATACCCCCTCCCCACCCCTCCACCCTCAGAGGAGGATTCATCCTTCTGCAACTTTCTCATTATGACAAAATTTGACTTCCGACAGATTATAGAATGATAAAGAATAGAGTCCAGTTATTTATTTTCATCTACACGGTAGCTAGAATGTTTTTTTTTTTTTTTTAAGGGCACATTATCCATTATTGTTTTGCAAAACGGATGCTTAAAGTTAAAAAAATTTTCTCAATCTAAGCCTATATAAAAAAATTTTATCCTTCGGATCGAGGAACAATTGACTTTTTTGCTTACATTTATTTACCTTTTTTTTTTAATTTGAATGTCTCAGATTCCTTATTAGAAGCCTCTTACTATTCCATTTCTAAATATAAATTAACTTTCTAGAAGAGCGAATCCATTGGATGGTGGCGGACTCTGGTGACAAATTCATCAAGCTAGTCCAAAAAAGGCAAAGTTGTTTACCGTGTTCGAATGGGATAATGATTGGACAAATTAAATAACCTTTCCAATTTTACTATAAGCTTATTTTTACTTTCTCTTACCTATATATGTAATATATAGAGAGAAAGTATTGCGATTATATAAAAAATTCGATGTGGAGATTTTGATGGATATACCTGGTACATGTTTTGAAGTCCCGCAAATTGGTCTGTCTGTGAGTCTGTGATTCGATTTGCTGATTGTGTACTGTGCTTGTCATACCAGATTTGTTTTTGTGTTGAGATATATTTAGTTTTTGCCGATATATTAGAATTCAAGATCAGCGGCGTAACTAGCCTTTGAGGTAAGTGACGGAGGGGTCGAAGAACAGGGGGGGGGGGGGGGGAACCCCCAAAAAAAAAAACAAAAAAAACTTTAGGCCCCCCCCCCCCCCCCCTGAACAGGGGCGCCGTTTTTCGTTCGACCTTTTTTTTTTTTAGTATTCTCGTTTAGAATCTCGTTCGGGCTTTTTTTGTAATTTTTTTTCCGGATTTGTGATATAAAACGAATTTATTATGAAATTTCATATAACTATACAATTTATATAATTTCCATTTGTACCATTATTTATTTCTCTTTGTATTTTTATTCATTTGTATTCTTATTTATTTATACTCTTATTTATTTGTACCCTTATTTATTTATATCCTTATTCAGGGGAGCCGGAACGAATTTGAATCAGGGGGGCAAAAAAATTTTTTTAGAAAATTAAAATAATTTAATATGTTCAAATAGTATAAAACAAAAACAAATCTACTATAAAACTTTAAAAATTTTAAATAAAATCACATTTAATAAAATTAAAATTTTAAAAAATTTGCTAGTGATTTTATCAAAAATTTTTATAAAAAATTTGGAAAAAAATGAATTTCTACTCTTTTAATTTTTTTTAATTTAGAAGATTTTATTTTTTCAAAACTAAAAATATCTTCATTTTTAAAAATAAATGAAATAAAAGAAGAAATTTTGCCCCCCTCTGCCCCTCGGTAGGATGCTAGCGGGGGGCAATGTACCCTTGCCCCCCCCCCCCCCTGGCATCCTATAAGGGGTTCTTATTCGTTTGTAAGCTGAGATTTTGTATATACTTTTATTTTTGAAATTATGTTCAATGAAAGGCATGATGGCGCTGCCTATTGCCTACCAAATAAATAAAAAAAAAACTATCAATAATGACCTTTTATTAAAATATTTTATTTAATTTATAAATCACAAGTGAAGCACCTGGGCCTTAGCACAGTGGTAGAGTTGCTGACTCTTGTGCTAGGGGTCACGGGTTCACATCCCGTCTCATGCGACGACTAAAATTATATTTCAATTG
>JAKCPI010021368.1:0-33909 GCA_023213315.1 Euborellia annulipes
AATATGAACCAAAAGAGAAAAATTTCTCTTAGAAACTGTAGGATCCATAATAAGGAAGAACGAAGAGAAATACGACTATTATGGAAAATTGTTCTTATAGCCATAAGATTAAGGTTGGGACACGTCACCACTCCCAAACACTTGTCTGAAGGAGTCCCCATTGTGTGAATCATGACACAGGTGAAATGGGATGTGGATCACGTTTTTTTTAGGATGTCCCACAAATAAAAGCGTTGTTGACGAATTTTATTGAATATTGAGTAAGATCTTCCTCTTCCCCCCTCAGTATGGAAACCCTGCAAGATATGGACAAGGAAATGGAGCGAGGGAAAAGATAATAAGATATTTAATTTTTATGATTAGACATATATTTAGAGAAGAAAAAAAAAAATGATATTCAAAATGTGTTGACTTGAATAATGCCAATAAAAGCTGACCAAATGGGGAGACTACCCTGGCCAAAAGGTAGACGAAGAAGAAGCAGAATTTTTCCTATTTGATTATATGCTGTGTAATTCTTTCCTGATCCGACCCACACGGATGAAAGAAATTTCCTTGGATTGTATAAATAACTATCAGTACATCCATTCATGCCTGACATTATTAAAGGACCTGAGGAAGCTGATGGAAACAGTAACAGGAAAAAAATTTTCTCTTCTTCATTGGCTGCTTTATTATTATTTTTTTATTTTCCCATTTATTCGTTATTTTATTAAATTTCCCCGTCTGAATTTCTTTTCTTAATATAATAAATACCCCATCAGTTTGCATACAAGAGTCAAGAAAACATTGAATAACCTCCCCACTTTTATGTACCCTGCATCCCTTCAACAAGAGATATCATTGATTTTAAGTCTTGCAATGTGTGAAAATGAATTTCAGTTTTGACTATAAAACACAAGCTGTAAAACATTTGATGTGTTTTTTTAACATTTTTTATTTTTTTTGGTAGAGGGGATATTTTTTTTATTAAAATAAAATTCAACTTAAAAATTATGATTGCTTTTTAGCCTTCTCTGGTGGGTGGGTGGCATCATTTTATTAAGATTCGATAAAATTTTAAATATTTCATTTTATAGCCGTCTATTTTAAAAGACAATATCAAGTAGAAAATCGATATTCATTTAATAACATAATATCACCTAAAAGAGAAGATAAAAAAAAAGTAAAAATGCTTATAATTAGACAATTCTTCTTTAGAAAGAAAGTTACTAAAAATTACTAAAATTTGTTTTTAGTCTCGAACTTTACTGAAAAAAAAACAACAATTTTTAGTAAGATGTTGACTTAAAATTTTCGAATAAAGTATCATTTTTCAACTTCTAAAGTTTTACGAGAAAGCTGAAAAAAAATTTCATAAAAAAAGTTACTCAAAATAAACCAAATTTCAAGAAAATTTTTTTTATAACCAAAAAATAAAAAAAAAAATTAGAAGCGATCGTCGGCACATCTTGAAATTAGCGGGGATAATTGTAGAATTACTTGAAGTTTTTTTGAGTTAAAAAAAAAAATGGTCGGACTAAAGTTATGGTTTTTTCAAAAAAACTGAAATATTTCATATATCCGGAGGAAAAATTTTTGTATTTTTTTCTGAAAACTACATTAAAAAAGAGCAGTTTTTTTTTTTCAAAAATCCATAACTTTTTTTTAGTTGGGTAAAAAAATTTGAAAAATGTCTTTTAAGGGGTAGAAAAAAGATAGGAAATTTTCAGCGAAATCCGCGGGGGTCAGGAAAAAAATTTGTCGATTTGGCATGGAATGACCCATATACAGTTGATAAACAAGTACAGCATACTCCTTTAAATTACCGAAAGTAAGAAAAATTGTGTGCTGTGCGACTAGTCACACCAGATTACTCCCTCCCCCTGAGAAACTCTTCTGGATCCGCTCTTGACTTAGCGCGGCTCATCTCTCGCAAGGAAACTGTGAGAACTCCTTGAACGGTGAACCAGAGAAACATTTCTCCATTTCGGTTGCCTATCTCAGGCGCTAAATAAATTTTAACTTGCTCTTATTCTATTAATGTAACTGACTGTTGAGTAGATGTCGAAAGTAGGAAAAAAAAAACAAGAAAATGCTGCCATGTAGTTTCTTTAATGAGATTCAGCCCACGGCTAACGTTTCGGTCCTAAGTATGGGCCATCATCAAAGCTAAAAATATACATTCAGTGAAGATCAAAACAATTTACAAGCTTTTGGGTATATTTATAGTTATAATAGTTGTTAAGTGATTTATATCAAAACACAGGGGCGTATATAAGGGGGTCCGGGCCCCTCCCCCGAAATTTTCTAAATTCATATACATATATAGGGATATACAGACATTAGCGGGTCTAGCCCCGAAATGTTTGTTCGGCCCCGCAGTGCGGAAAAATATAGCCCTGTAAGAATTTTTTCCGAAGGGTGGAAAACTTTGGTTCCGCAAAAACAAAATTTTTTCCCAGGGTGGAGCGGAAAATTTAGTTTCAGGGACACACAGGGTAGATCGAAAGTGACCAGATGAAAAATGTGTGTCCCTTGTGCAGGCGTGTGGATCCCTGTGTGTCCCTAAAGGTTCACTATGCAGACCTGCTGCGGGCGTGTGGATCCCTCGATCATTTTTATTCATTTTTACTCGTGTCTCTGTCTCTCTCTCTCTCGGACAAACAAAAACTGACCTCACAAATGAAAGAAGCAGGATATAATAATAATAATAATAATGATAACCAGCCATATTTCCAGAAATTTATTTTTCATGTCCGATGTGGACGAAATTGAAAAAAAAAAAAAATACGCCAATAAAGCGCACTGGCTGGCGAAAGATCATAAAACTAGCGATGTTTGTAAATCCTAAATGGTTCTTATTCTCATAGAAACAAATGGCGGAATAAAAAGTAGCTGTTTGTCCTCGTGAGACGATAAAAAATTTTATATATCGTATGTACAAATATTAATAGAAATAAATTATAAACGAACTGAGGTCAAAGGAAAAAAAAAAGAATATAATATTTGAAGAGGAATTTTTTTGAATTAATTATTCATATCACACTGACGAAATGTGGATAGTGAAAAAATAACGGAGATTAAATAATATTTGTTATGCATGAAGGGAAAATTGACAAGCAGATAGAGGTCAAATTTTAAAACATCTCAAATAAATAAATATTTGAATTAACTCGTTGATTTCGATGTTAGAGAAATGCCGAGGAGACCATCAAAGTGAGAGAGAGAGAAAAAAAAAAAAAACAAGAAAATTCAGCCAATAGAGTTTCTTTATTCAGATTCAGCCCACCACTAACGTTTAGGTCCTAAGTTTGGACCATCATCAGAACTAAAAATAATAATTCAATGAAGATCAAAACAATTTACAAGCTTTTGTGTACAAGTATATTTATAGTGATAATAGTTGTTAAGTGATTTATATAAAAAGAGAATACCTGAGGCGGTGTCAAAAAGGCATATATATTTTCCCCGAGACGGGGGGGGGCTTCATGTGCAAAAATAAGTCTTAGAGCATAACACCACCTCGGCGAAAATATATATGCCTTTTCGACACAGCCTCAGGTATTCTGTTTTGACAGGGGCGTATATAGAAATTAATTTCGTTATTAAATTAGTTCTGAGTTGAAGGAAAGGCGTGAGGAACTTCGTTCCTGCCGGGAGTTCTACGACCCCACACGTTTGCTTTTTTATAGCCGATTCAAATACCAAAAGTTATATGGACCCTGTTATGCAAATGTGTGTCAAAGGTCAAACATCGAGTTTTGAGAAAATCAACATTAAAGTTTTTCTTTAATATTATTTATTTTGTTGTCTTTTCGAAATCGCACTCATCCTCATCTTCATTATCAGGAATAATATCAAAAAATTAAATTTTGACATCTACGAATTCAGAGAAAATTTTCTCATTTTTCAAAAAAAAGGATTTTGGTTTATTTAAGGTAAACAATAAATAATATTATAGGTTAAATAAGTTTTTATTGGTTGTTAACATCATAAAAAACAACGTGTTAGGTACATAAATCATTTTTGCAAAATGAAAATCCTGCATTGAAATATTGTAAAAATAATTTTAAGCTTTTACATTAAATATAAATTTTTTTAAGACATATTTCATAAAAAATATTTTTAATTATAGCATTTGAAACAATATTCCGTGCTTAACTCAATTTTGAATTTTTTGGTCTTTGACACACATTTGCATAACAGGGTCCATATGGCCCACTCTGTAGATAGTATAATAATAATGATACTAAACGCACATTGTAAAGAAATATAAAAATTATATTAATATAAATGAAATTATTAAAAAATATTTATTTTACTAGGGCGATATTTGTTTCTGTGATGAATCTAGCGGACCGGGAAAATGTTCAAGGCGGGCCGCGGGTTGACCACTCCTGATTTAAATAGTATTTTATTCTAAGTATTATTTATTATTTTGATTTATTTATTTTTGCTTTGATTAAAAAAGCCCCGGGTGGTTTTTCATTTTCTCTTCAAATATAATTTAAGTTTTTCAATTAATCTATATTCTATTTTTTTTTTTTTTTTTTTTTGTTCATTCTGGGTCTAAAATTATCCTGCCAAAGAATATTGATCATCGGTTATTAATCTCAGTTTTGTTAGAGGGAAAAAGCAAATACAATTTGTTTCCATTTAACAATTAAGTTTCATTATTTTAATGAAGGTCAGAGAAAGAAAAAAAGCCGAGGGAATTAATCTCCCCTTTGTTAGGTAAACAGAAAAGGCGCTCGGGGAGATTACTCTAATCGCCATCCATATTCTAACGGAATTTTTATTTGAAATTAAATCGTTCTTAATTCTAACAAAAAAAAAAAAGCCTCTGGTATTGGCGTGTTATTTATCTCAATATTTTACAAAGGAAGAATAAACAATAATTTGCTTTGACAAATAATTCTAATTAGTAGATAATTTTACGTTATAATATTAGTTTCATAATATTGTCAAATAGAGAAAGACATTTTTTACTTTCTCTTACCCTATATATGAAATATATACTGAAAGTATTGTTTTTTTTTTTTAAAGTGAAACTTTTATTTTATCCCCTCAGATTTTTTCGCTCTTATATCAGTATGTCGCTTTACAAGCCGTGACGTCACAAGCCGTGACGACAAAATAGGAAAGTTGAAATTTAATATATATGACGAATTATAAAAAAATTATTGTGAGATTTAATTATTCAATTTTTAAATTGATAAAATATAATTTTTAAAATAATATAAAATGATTCAAATCTTTCTATTACTAAATAAATATTGTTCTCAGTTTTTAACACGCGCCTATTGATTTCCCATTATCATTCATCATTTTCCAATTATAAGTTAAGATTAAAAACGCCATTTTAATACCCTTAATTGAATAATTTTCTGAAATTTTTCAGATAAACGCCTACGATCTAAAAAAAAAAAGTTTCACTTGCATCGAGGTTTCATAAAACCACACAATGATTTTTTTTTTTTTTTTTGAGAAAATAGAAAAACTGTTTCTTTCAAAGTACAAAATAAGCTAGATATTTAATTGGGCAGTATAAACATGATAATCTATAACACTGGTTTCTAAACTTATGTTTCCATGCCTCCCTTAAAAATATTTTATTGTATGATGGGGGCATTTTATAAAATAATCCAAACACAAAAATTTTTATTTCTAAAAAATATATTAATACAAACTAAATCAAATAAAAAAAAAAAAGAAATATCTTAGTAGTCTATATCGATTTAGAAATCTAATGTTTCTACAATATCATTCAAAACTAGGAACCGACCGAATATTCGGTTTCAGTTACAATATCGCCAGTTTCGGCCAAAAATCCTGGTTTCGGTTTGAGCCAAAAAGTAGGCGAAACTTTCGGCCGGCCGAAACCTGATTCTGAAAAGATGGGATGAGACTCGCATGCAAAAAAAAGGTCAAATGATTTGCACTTGAGGGAGAAAAAAAAAATTGCGGAAAAAATTTAGTATCCCTAAAAATAAGGAAAATGATTTTCACGGGGTGGGGGGGGGGGGGGGAATTTCATAAAAAGAAGGTAAAATGATATGAATTTTTAATAGGAAATCAAAGTTTCGGTTCCGGCTGAAAATCTTGTTTCGGTCGGACCCTATTCAAAACCTTGTGGTTAAACCTCACATATATTAAACATTTCCATTTATAAATATGTTTCTCATAATATCTACACCACTTTCCCTCCAAACAAAACTTTTATTTAGCAATCATTTGGAAAATCGCCCACTGAGGCTCCCTTTAGACTAATCCGTGGCCTCCCAGTTTAAAAAAAACGCTGCTCTTTTAAATTTTTTTTTTTTTTTTACTCTTTTCTGGCATCTTAAGCCATATAGATAAACGATACAATTATTACGATACAAATTATTCAGGCATATTTAGAGTACCAACCCCACTCGGTGGGGCAAAGGTCCGCAAATGGAAATTTTTGTTTTATACCTCTCGTACTCTTATGCTACTGATTTGGAAACCAAAAAAATTATGTAAGATAGTCAAGATACCAAGCTTTCAGGGGATATTGCAATCTTTATTGTATCTTTCATAGTGAACTTTTAGGTACACAGAGGGATACACACGCCCACACCGGGGACACACACAGCAGATCGAAAGTGACCAGAAGAAAAATGTGTATCCCTGGGTGTCCCTAAAGGTTCACTTTGCAGACCTGCTGCGGGCGTGTGGATCCCTCGATCATTTTTAATCATTTGAATCTTTATAGTTATATAATTTTATAATCTTTAGGTTTTTAATCATCTTTGAATATTTTATTTAAATCTCAATAACCTTAACTAATAAACTAATTTTTTCGAGTTTGGAAAAGAGATTGAGATATGGGCAAATGCTCTGGTAGTTCGTGCTCACCATCTATCCTTGAGTGAAAACAAAGACAATATTTTGATTTATTTTTCTTAAAATTCGTCTCGACCTCTCGATATTCTAATAAAAATTCAGGTCCAAACTGGATGTCATATGTCTATGGATTGGTTGGGTGACGATAGGGAGAGGTTGAGGGGAGGGGTGGGGGAGGGGGAGGGCAATAAATCAGAACACACCATAGCGAAACAAGAAAACATCAAAGTTTGTTTTCATTTTAATTAAATTCAAAAACAATTTCCATTAGCTAGTTTCTTAATTATAACATCGCTTCGTTGTTATTTACAGGCCATTGGGGAAACAGATTAAAACTACTTAAAAATAAATAAATAAACAAATTACAGTAAAGCAAAAAGCAATCTGGGGAAAGATTCACTCTCTTTAGGGTCCGATTTCATTGCAATCTTAAAACTAATAAATTCCAAAAAAAAAAAATGAACATCATTCAATTTAATGGCTTTAATTAGACTGACTGTCCATCAATTCGCGAAGGGCTTCTCTGGAAATGACCCCTCGTTTTTTATTTTATGAGTTTTAATCTTAATTATTGTGGACCAAAAACTTCATTATTCATTTAATTAAAACATTTATTCGATTTGGGCCAAGAACAAGTTATTTTGTTTCATGATATGAACCCTATTATAAAAATCTGGGTACAAGAGTAAAGTGGTCTTCAAACAATTTTGAAGGGAAAATGAGAATATACATTTTAAATAACATCTAAAAAATAATTGATTTATATATTTTAATCAAAATCGTTGGAGCGAATTTAAAGAAAATAGAAAAAAACTGAAAAAGTGCATCAGATTTTTGTGTCGACATATATTTAGTTCCCGACAGTACGGAACATTTGAATTCAGATGTAAAATTTATAAGTATGGGAAAATATTTATATTTTGTTACCATGGCAACCATTTCTCCTATTTTCCCTATGAAATACAAGAGTAAAGAGGTCTTCAGAAGATTTCAATTGCAAAATGAGAATATACATTTTAAAGAGCATCTAAAAAATAATTGATTTTTGAATTTAAAAAAAAATCGTTGGAGCAAATTTTGAGAAAATCGAAAAAAACTGAAAAAGTGCATCAGTAAAGTACTAGTACTTTTTTGCCGATTTTGTTCAAAAGCTTCGAGACACGTTCCAGGGGGGTGCCTAACTTAAATATAAACTTTCAACTCCCTAGTTCGTTTCGTTCTTGAGATATTTTGTTCACAGACATACAGACCGATACGCATACCATGTTGCAAAAACCACTTTTGTGGTTTAAAACGTGTATATCCATCAAAATCTGGACACCTATTTTTTGACATGAATCCAATATTTTCTCTCTTTATATATACATATTGACGTTCTAATTAGTAAAGTGCCTAACTCCATTTTTGTTCATTTTTCAGGAGAGCCCAAAAACATTTTATTGTCATTGTTAGAGCCTCTCATAGGCGTAGCCAGGGGGGGTTTTGGAGGTTCAAACCCCCCCCACCCCCATGACACCCAAGCCATGACTAGATATTTAAGCTCTATAATACAAATTATATTTCATATTGGGTAAGAGAAAGTAAAATTTAATAATTTACTCTAGCTAAAAAAAAAAACCAAAATGATTTATAAGTACCCAGAATTAATCTTACATCTTTCAAATTTTTGAAAAAATTTTCTTGAACCCCCCCCCCATCATCAAACATTTCTGGCTACGCTTATGGAGCCCCTGTTAAATACTTTTCGTGCGATAACTTTTCGAACTGAAAAATTTGAATTAGACTCTTACCCAGTTCAGGGCATAAGGAGAATGATATTTTTCAACAGAAAATACAAAAAAATGATTTTCGAAAAAAAGTGGAGTTAGACACTTTTCTAATTGGGCTGTCGATATACCGGTATAGGTAAGAGAAAGTAATAATTTACTCAATGCAGAAAGTATAGAGAGTTTGCTTCAACACTTGTTTTATTTATTAATAAATTTGTAAATTACACTAATAAATATGCTTAGTTTTAGAGGGTTTAACCCTTTAGAATCTTCTAGTGCTAGAAGGTCTACGAAGAAAGACATGAATCAAAAAAATAATTTTTATAATCGTATGGAGGAAGGCCGTCTAATTTACAGGAAGCTGAAGAAAATAGACTTTATTTGGCCCAAAATTATTTAATTCCTATGTCAACGTTTCGGAGCCTATACGTCGCCCATCCTCAGGACAAAGTTTGTAAAGTCTTTCGTGCCTCCTGCACTCGTGAAATAAATACAACAATTATTTTGTTGTCTGAAATGATGGCTGCATTTCAGGCTTCAGCTCACCGGAGCTTACAGGAGGCATGAAAGATTTTTTACAATCTTTGTCCTGAGGACGGGTGATAGACATATAGTCCCCGAAACGTTGACATAGGAAATAAATAATTGATTGATATCCAATTCAATTGAAATAAATTTTTCTCCTGAGACGGGCTGCGAACCGTCGAACTTGGGCACCAGAAGCGAATGCTCTAGCCCTGAGCAAATAAAAAGAAATCTTATGGGAAATAAAGAAAAGAATTAGATAACATAAATAGAATATACTTCTAACAACGAGTGTCATTGTTTTAAATCATATTTTATTACAACGAGAAAAAAATTCACTCTTTTACGGGAGTCATTCGATGAAAGAATTCTACTACTCGGATTAACTTAAGAAAAAGAAAAATTTATTTTTTCTATTCATCCTCCAATAATAATTTTCTTCCCACAAAGAATTAGTATTTTAATTTTTTTTTTCTATTTATTCTCTGTCTTCTGGTATTTTAATTTTAATACGTAATAATATTACAAAATTAATTATAAATTATCATTAACTTAATTTTTTTATGCAACAAACTTTCCTCATTTTCATCTTAGATGAGGCTACCATAAAGATCGTACCAAGGAGAAGGGGTAGCTGAGGAGAGAGAGAGAGAGAGAGAGAGAGAAGAGCTCCAGAGCGCCACCCTGGGAAGCTGCGAGTTCCGCTCCCTGGCGGTAGATGTCTCAAGCGGACGGAATTCTCAAAGGCGTACAAAAAACAAATCTTAATAACTCTAAAATCAGGAGAGGAAAGAGAGAGAGAGGCCTTTCCTTTATTTTAATATTTCGACATATAAATAGAGGTGGAGTGTATCTCAGATATAATTTGTTTAATAGTTTAATCAATCCCTTCTTTTTGCTTTCTATACATATGAAGATAAAAAAAAAACAAAAACTCTAAGCTATATATGAAATATTTAGAGTAGGGTCCGACCGAAACAAGATTTTCAGCCGAAACCGAATATTCGGCCTCAACCTTAGTTTCGGCCCGAAACCGAAACTTGTATTTCCTATAAAAAAATTTATATTTTTTTTTTTTTTTGAAATTTTTTCCCCTCCGTGAAAATCATTTTACCTTTTTTTTTAGGGAAACAAAAAAATTTTTTCTCCTTCAAGTGCAAATCATTTGACCTTTTTTTTTAAGACTAAAGTTTCGGCTACTTTTTGGCCAAAACCGAAACTACGGCCGAAACCATGATTTTTGGCCGAAACTGGCCGAAACCGTAACCGAAACCGAATATTCGGTCGGTTCCTAATTTAGAGAGAGAAAGTATTGCGATTATGTCAAAAATTCGATGTTGAGATTTTGATGGATATGTAGTGACGTAGGACGTCACCTTCGTTTCTATAGACCTTTTTATAAAACAATATAAATATCGTTATTATTATTATTGTATTAAAAAAGAATCAGTTGATTTGTTTTGTCTTGTTTAAAATAAATTTGGAATTATTTTTACGAAATATTTTGAATATTTATTTCATCACTTAAGATATACATGTTTTGAGGTCCCCTGAGTCCAAAAAAGTGGGTCCCGCAAATTGGTGTGTCTGTGTGTAACGATTTTAAGCAAGAATGAATTGAGCTACCGGATTGAAATTTTTTATTTAAGTTAGGTACCCACCTGGACACTGAAAATAAGCTTTATGAACAAAATCGGCCAAAAAGTACTAGTACTTTACTGATGTACTTTTTTATTTTTTGATTTTCTCAAAATTCGCTCCAACTAATTTGATTAAAATTCATAAATCAATTATTTTTTATGTTCTTTACTAACAATGTTTGTTTTTATATAATGTTTTTCTAGACTATATTTTTATACTGTAGAAAATAAAAGGTCGAGCAGCTATGTTAATTTCTTTATTTAAGAACCCACAGCGACGTTTCGGTCGACTATGCGACAACGAAGTCAAAGTCATATTGACTTTGGCGCTGAATGCATTATATATGATAGATCGTAATGTATTTTATGAAATGTCTGTCAAAGAACTTAAGAGGTTTTTCTGTTGACTGAACTCTAGCCATGAAGATGGTCGCATAGTCGACCGAAACGTCGCTGTGGGTTCTTAAATAAAGAAATTAACATAGCTGCTCGACCTTTTATTTTCTACTACATATTGATTCAGCTATTCGCCTCGCTAACACATTTTTATACTGTTGTTTTTGTAAACTATATATTGTTTTGTAATGGGTTTTTATTGTATTTATGTTGTTGTAGTATTGTATTTAAATTGTTTTGGTTATACAAATTTTGTAAAAATATATTTTGTAACGACTTTTAGCCCAATGGCGGTCAGCCAAAGGGGCAGAATAAAAAAAAAAAAAAAAAAAAAAAAAACTATTTTTTACATGCTCTTTATTTTAATTTGCCCTTTCGGCTGCTGAGACCAATTGAAGTTGTATACAGTATATTATGCTAATTTGTCAGTTTGTAAAATGGCTGTTGGATTTTAACAATAAATGAAGGAGCAGGCAGCCAGGAAATTGGCCTCAACGAAATGACACTCAAAAGTATTGGGAACTTTGGTATTGGAATTATTATATCAATTCCGACCGGGGGAACCGGCCACCTATCCGAAGTTGCGCCGTGGTTGGCGTTGCTTCACTGCAACGATCTTATTGGCTGTGGCTTTACTCTGTTGCCAGGGAAAATTTTAATATTAAAACCCCTTGTCAACTCAAGGGATATTTGTTCCTTTTAGATTAAACCTATTGAACCTAAATAAGGTAGAATCCCCTGGACCCTAGCACTGGTATAGGTCTCCCTTCTTATGCTAGAAGACTCGAGTGATGAAATTTTATATTAGCTACAAATTAATTTAGAAAAATAAGAACTCACAACAAGACTTAAAAAAATCTCAAGGCCCCCATGCATTAATGTGGTCACCAACCATGGGCGTAACTAAGGAATTCGGCTGGGGGGCATGGGACCAGCCATCCTCCGGGCGGCCTGGAAGGCCCCATATTGACTCAATTTTTCTTGGGTCGGGGAGCTTTCTGGGGGGGAAGCAGGAGCTCTCCCCCCCCCCGGGACCCCCTAGTTACGCCCATGTCACCAACCCTTCAAAGGCAAAAAATCTTAAGTTTAGAATAGGTAGGCTACTAATACTAGCCAGCATTAGTGAAATAAAAAGTAAAAAGCAAATGTCTCTGACCTCAGGGATTTCATTGAAATGAATAAATTTAAAAACATTTATTTTACATTTCAAATTTTTTTTTTTTTTTTCACTTAAAGATAAAAATCTCATTATCTCATTTTTTAATTCATTTCTTTGATCTTGTATTTTTTTTTCACCCTCGACTCGTTATTTCTTTCAATAAAATTAAGTTTGAAGTCAGAAAAATTTCAAACTTGATTTAAATTGCGAGTTTAAGGGCTTTTTTTTATTTTTTTATTTTATGTTTTTGACATTTTAAAGATGTGAAATCTAAAAAAAAAAAAAAAAACTATAACAGCTTTAAATAATTTTCCAGTGAATTATTTTCCTCCACCCAACTGATAAAAATGGAAATTTGTACCATTTTTGGGGTTCAAAATCGGACCTAATTTAATATGAAATAGACCTACTTTGAACTCTCAAGACCTACTAATGTCGGATTGTAAAATTTTTTACTTTCTCTTAACTCTATATATATGTTAATATATATAGAGAGAGAAAGTATTGGATTCATGTCAAAAATTCGATGTCGAGATTTTGATGGATATACACGTTTTGAATCCAAAAAAGTGGTTTTCGCGACATGGTCTGTCTGTGTGTCTGTGTGTGTGTGTGTGTGTGTCTGTGAACAAAATATCTCAAGAACGAAAAGAGCTAGGAGGTTGAAATTTTATATTTAAGTTAAACACCCCCCCCGGGACCGGGAAAATAAGCTTTTAATCAAAATCGGCCAAAGAGTACTAGTACTTTACTGATGTAATTTTTCAGTTTTTTTCGATTTTCTCAAAATTTGCTCCAACGATTTCTTTTAAAATTCAAAAATCAATTGTTTTTTAGATTCTCAATAAAATGTATATTCTCATTTTGCCATTGAAATCTTCTGAAGACCACTTTACTCTTGTACTCCATAGAAAAGATAGGAGAAATGGTTGCCATGGTAACAAAATATAAATATTTTGCCATACTTATAAATTTTACATCTTGAATTCAATTGTACCCTACTGTCGGAAACTAAATACATGTAGACACAAAAAATCTGGTGTGACAAGCACAGAACACAACTTTCGATTACCGCAGGTAAGAGAAAGTTGTGTGCTGTGCGCCAGTCACACCAGATTTTTGTATAATAGCTTATGTATTAATATTTATTTCATTGCTGTTTGGATCGATATGCACTAAAAATACACATTTAAATAAGAGAAAGTGCTGAAATCTATATATATATAATTAATGTCCGTCTGTCTGTCTTGTCTGTTTGTCAGTCACGCTCTATTTAGGCAATTTCCCGTTGGAATTTTGAAATGAAATTTTATATGCATAAAGAGGACCTTCTCGGAATTACAGGAAAATTATTTCCTTCCCGAAATTCCTTTAACTTTTTGAGTTATTAATTCTTAAAGTTACGATTTCTCCCATAGAAAATGTATATATTCTTAAATTTCATATTCTTTTTATTTGTGCATTCCATGAATGTAAAAAAATCCTCAAGCAGGCACTGGATTGGAATAGTAATGATATTTTTTTTTATTTTTTTAATAAGTAAGAAAAGGCGAGCCACCGCGCTTGGAGTAGTTGGTAGCGTGCCTACCTTCTACACCGAACGTCGCGGGTTCGGACCCCAGGCAGTCCGATGATTTTAATTAAGCCATTTGGGTACCAAATAGAAATGCCTGGACCTCCAATAGATATTATCATATATATAATGGTTATCGTCAAAATCTTATATGGCCAAAGTTGCCGAAAAAAACTGTGTGAATGAGAAAAAAAGTGTGAATGTTTATTATATAAAAAAAGGCGAGGGTTCGCCGCAGGTGGGCCCGAGTCAGCTGGAGGGGGCCCAGGGGAGCAAAGCCCCCCGGCTAGGCGCGAAGCCCGCCGCTGCTAGTAAATTAATATTTTTTTAACGTTTGTCCTATTCCCGGCTGCCTCCTTAACCATTCAGGAAGGAAAATGTACTTATATGTGTTTCTGGATCTTTTTACGAAAAGAGAAAATATGAAGAGTTCAAAAAGTTGCCTAAATTCAATTTAAAATAACTTTTGTTTAAAGAATTTATGTCAAGTTTCTTTTTAACGATGGATTATTTAATTTTTTTTTTTTTCTTTACGAACAAGCTTTTATTTAAGAAGCAACTCAATTTTTAATGACTTTTTTTAAAGTCATAGAGTGAATTCTTTATCTTGTGAGTGAGTTGGTTGTTTTGGGATCAGGATTAAAAATAAGACGCGATCTAGATAAAGTTTATTTCGACTGCGAGATAGAAAGGAAAAGAGCTAAGATATTTCAGTCATAATTTGGATAATTTCAATAATGTTAAAAATTAAATTTTCCGTTGTCGAAGGGAATTCCCGACCCCTAGGCACAAGAGGCACAAGCTCTCTACCTCTGTGTTAATGCTCAGGAACATGTGGGGAGCTTAGAAAAGTCTTTGGTTTTACATTTTAACTAGATAGAGCTTTATTTGAAAAAAAAAATGGAATTTTTTCAATCAACGCTCAAATAGACTGTAAATACAGTCAATTTATCTTTTAAAACAGCGTTTTCCAAACTGTGAGGAGCGCCTCCCTAAGGAGGTGCGAATACTAGCCACAGCGTGCAATTTTCTAAATCAGTGCTTCTTAAACTATTTGAAGTCGCGGCCCCCTTGGAACCTAAGTCAATGTCACACGGGCTCCTTATTTTATTTTTTTTTTAATTCAGATTGGTTAAAAAACTAATTATAATTTTGAATTTCGAATATGCATACAATTACTAGTCAATGTAAGATTTAAACTTTCCACTGTTGGTTCTTGTTGAAATATTTTGTTTAAATAAATTAAATATACAAATCAAAAAAAACACCGTGTAATTTGTATAGTTTATTTTATTATTTACTAGTCAATGTATTCCTTTACCAATGTTATCAGTAAAATCGGGAAAAAAAATAAGCCAAGTAATTCAAGTATTTAAACTTATTTAACAATAATAATTTATTTCTTATATCTGCGACTCTTCGCGGCCCCCCTGCTGACAATCCAGACCCACTAGGGGGCTGGGACCCTGTTCTAAATGACTGCTAAAGTTTTATAAATAAACAATTTCATTTTTTTGCATTTTGTATTTATAGTCCGTGACCCGTGGCTTAGAGAGAAGTCATTAGCTTCTCATGGCTAGGGTCCCGGGTTCCCTTCCCGTCCCAAGCGAGAAAAATTTTTTTAATATGAATTGACTACAATTCATTTGAAATAAATAGGGATGGGGTCTAAATGGCTAAAGAGCTTAAAAAGGTATTTTACAATAAGGAGGGAGGGGGGGCGTTATACGATCAAGTATTTTTAAGGGAGGCGTGGTAACATAAAGTTTGGAAACCACTGGTTTAAGGTGCGCGTCTCGAAAAACCATTAAAACACGATTGACTCGAGGCGGCAGGAGATGGCGTTAGTGTTCCCCCATTGGAATACACACAACTTGTTCCATTTCATTCTAGACTTTCCAGCTAATTAATTAAAGGCAAAAGATTAATTATTCTTTAACACAATGATTACTAATTTAATTATCTACAACTTATAGAGCTCCTTTTTTAAAATATCTTTTATTTAATGCAATTAATCTAAAAAAAATTTTTTTTTTTCGAAAATCAAAAAAAGGGCTTCTATAAGTTGTAGATATTTTAAATAGCTTTAATTTAAAAAAAATTTGAGGTCGATAGCTTCAAAATTGTGGCCGCTGGAAAGTCCCAAAATTAGCACCCTCGAGACGCACCTTAAGATAACAAATTTGAGAGATGAGTTTTGATTGGCCAAATGGCGCTCCTGGACTCGAGCAAGGACTTTCCGTCTTCCAAAGCAATTAAAACCATACTTATTTTTTTCTAACAAGTAAGAAGAAGAGTGATTTGTAAAGAACCCCGATGCTGACATCTAAGATTTAAGTTGACAAAAATCAATTAATCCATTAAGGATGTCATTTTAATGAAATGAGAGGATAATAAAATTCGTGACAGTTTTGATAAAGAGCAAGGAGATGGAGATGAGGTGAAGCCTCCATCCCTCGGGCATATCTCACTCTCTCTTTTATATATAGTAAGTACTAAGGAGGGCCTGTCTGCATTCTGCTGACGTCATCGCAGACGTGTGGTTCCAATTAGGCCCTCTCTCCTTTGACGGGTCACGTGTTGGTTTGGTGTTGTTCACAGGAATGATGACGATGAGATATTTGATAAGGAAGATGTAGAAAGGAGGGGGAATTTTGCAACCCCTGGATAATTATCATCATTTAATCTATTTGAAAGAAAATAATTGGAAAGGAACATCAATTGTAGTAAAAATAATGCAAAAATATTGTATTGTTTTCATTGGTGCGTAAATACTGTTAATTTTTTTTTTTTTTATTTGTTTAAGGGGGTACAGGAGCGACGTCTAAACGTACTTTAAAAAAAACTAGACTATTATAAGGAATTTTTCAATGCGGTCTTTTTTTAAATGAATTAAATTCATAAGAGATTATTGGGACATCGAGATATAATTTTTTTGATGACTTATTAAAATTTTATCGTAATTAATTTTTTTGTTATCAAGCAAATACAAAAAAACAATCTGTCCAAATAATCTTTAATTTTTTTAAAATTTAAAAATGAATTTATTGTTATTATTAATCACATATTAATTAAGAAATTTTTAAAATAGCTTAGATGATTTATTTAAAAATCAAATGTCAAATTAGTTCAGCATTCCTGCAATAGATAGCAGGCTAGTCTAACAGACGATATAGTATTAGCCTATATCTGGCCTATATTTATATATTTTATGCTTTTATAAAAGATACATAATATATAATAACATTTATAAAGTATTTATTGTTAAAAGATCAATGAAAATCAACCAAATGCATTAAATATTATTAGCTACCATTCTGACATCTCTTGGCAAATTTTTGAATTACGTGATTTTTTTTCCAGGTGAAGTATTTACTCCAAAAGTTGATAGAAATCTACAATTTTAGTGGAAGGAGTATATACCAAATTTCATCGATCTGGATGCTCTGATTTTTATGCAATTGTGCTCACATACACACATAGACAACACACACACACACACACACAGACATAATTCCAAAAGAATATACAAGGAAGTTTTTGGGAAGTCATCCCGATTGATTAATTTCTTAATCCAAAAGTCAGAGCTATTTTAAATAGCCAATTAAATTAAATAAATATGTATATTTTCAAAGTTCTCACTTTCTGTGAGGTTGATTTGATTATACCGTATTTATTATTATGATAAGATGGTGGATGCAGTTCAAATAGATACATATAAAATAATGACTGTTTTTTTTTCTTGGATCAAAATCGATTAATTTTCAATATTGTTTCAATAATGTTTAATTATTTATTGGTAATAATACCGAAGACATGCTACCTGTCATTTTTTGTCCAAGAAAGAAAACACCAGTTTCCTTATTTTATATGGGCCGGGCGGGTGGGGGATTAGATTATTATTATTTAGGCTTTAAATCCAAATGTGACCTCAGCAGGCATCTGAGTTTCTTCATTGTCTTTTTGGTTGCATGTGGCCATTGGTCATCCTGTTTCCAAAAAGAAAAATAAATAAATCAAATATAGTAGGAAAGTCGAAATTGGGTTATGTTTAATTTATTAAAAACTTTCAGACTTTTGTTCACTAATTTTGTAAATTTACTTGTCACAAAAGATAAAATCTGTGAAAAGAATCTTTCTGTCCGACCAGAATAAATCAAGCTTTTATTTTTCTCTTTCTTTTTCTGTTTTTTTTTTTTTTTCCCCAAGAATATGATTTTGACAGATCATCATCATTCCACACTCATCTCATCTCTGAGCATCAATTAAACTATCATTAGAAACCTTTTTTTTTTTTTTAAGTGAAATGATAAACCAACTTAATTTAATTTCTTCTTTAGATTTCTCAGGAATTATTAAATAAGAGTCTTAGATGTATTTCATAACATTAAAAAAAAAAAAACGATGTGACTAACCGCACAGCACAAAATTTTCTCTTACCTTCGGTAATCGAAAGTTGTGTACTGTGCTTGTCGCACCAGATTTTTTGTGTCGACATGTATTTAGTTTCCGACAGTACGCTATATTCGATTTTCAAGATATAAAATTTATATGTGAAAATATTTATATTTTGTTACCATGGCAACCATTTCTCCTATCTTTTCTATGGAGTACAAGAGTAAATTGGTCTTCAGAAGATTTCAATGACAAAATGAGAATATACATTTTATAGAGAATCTAAAAAATAATTGATTTTTGAATTTTTTTAAAAATCGTTGCAGCGAATTTAGAGAAAATCGAAAAAAAACTGAAAAAGTGCATCAGTAAAGTACTAGTACTTTTTGGTCGATTTTGTTCAAAACCTTCGTGTCACGTCCCAGGGGGTGCCTAACTTAAATATAAAATTTCAACCTCCTAGCTCTTTTCGTTTTTGAGAAATTTTATTCACAGACAGACCATAATATTGCGAAAACCACTTTTTTGAACTCCGGGGACCTATATATCCATCAAAATCTCGAAATCAAATTTTTTACATGAATCCAATACATATATAGATAATAGAAAGTAATAATTAATTTGCAAAAAAAATATATATATATATTAATGTGCACGCCAAGAATCACTCAATGCCTTGTATTGTTTATTGCCCACCTTGAGAATCCCTCTCTAAAATGAATATATTTCATTAATTGAATTCTTTATTGTCACTCTGACATATAAATTGACAGAACGGAGTTACTTTTTGTCCCCCATTTTCCTTTTACGTTTTTTTTTTTTATTGGGTTTTGTGATGTTGACGTGTGAGTCGTTTTGCCACCGGCCAATTCACACGTGTCAGATGGTTAAACATGTGCTCCCCTTCCTTGCGACATAAAATACTCTCCCTCCCCACAGATACACACACATTCACATGCACAAACCATACCCAATCTATTATATTCCAAACATAAAGTTAACGAACAATTTTATCATTGGCCATTTAGATGATAAAGGAAGAAATTTGAAAACTAGGAGATGATTAAAAAAATAAATAAAAGGTTGTTGGTTTTTTACTTTCTCTTACCTATAATTATATGTAATATATATACTCTATATAGAGAGAAAGTATTGATTTCATGTCAAAAATTCGATTTCGAGATTTTGATAGATATACACGTCTTGAGGTCCCCTGAATTTCGCAACATAGTCTGGCTGTGTGTGAGTTCAATTTAAAGCATAAAGGAATTGAGCTTCGAGATTGAAATTTTATATTTAAGTTAGACACCCCCTCTTAAATAGAAATACCTGAACCCCAAATATATATATATTACTTACAACGGTTATCGTCTAAAGTCTTAAATGGCCTGAGTTTCCTAAAAGATTGTGTGAATGTGTGTGTGAGTGTGAGTGTGAATGGGAAAAAAGTGTGAATGTTAAAAAAAAAAACAAAAATAGACACCCCCCTGAGTCGTGAAAATAAGCTTTTGATCAAAATCAGCCAAAGAGTAGCCTACTAGTACTTTACTGATGCACTTTTTTTTGGTTTTTATCGATTTTTTCAAAATTTGCTTCAACGATTTTAATTAAAATTCATAAATCAATTATTTTTTAGATGCTCTTTAAAATGTATATTCTCATTTTAATGTTACCCTTGAATTCTTTTTGAAGACCACTTTACTCTTACGAAAGATAATAGAAATGGTTACCATGGTAACAGAATATAAATATTTTCCCTTTATTAGGAGAATTTTTAATTGAATCGTTTATTTCAGAAACCACCTAAGCGACAAAATTTCAAATCATGTGTTTTTGGTGCTACTGTACAATTTAACATCTTTTAGATTATCCCAATAGCATGTTTTTGATTTGGTAAAAAATATTTGAAGGAGACTAGACCTATACTTAAGCTGCAAAACAATTTTCTTTAGTTTTTCGAAAGTTGAAAAAAGCGCACTTAGGTGGTTTCTGAAATAAACGATTCAATTATAGACCACATTGTGGTCACAAATGTGGTCTATAATTAAAACTTCTCCTAATAATAATATTTCAAACCCAAAAGCTTTAATAAACACATTCGTGATAAATATTTTCCCATGTTTATAAATTTTACATCTTGAATTCAAATGTACCGTACTATCTGAAACTTTAAATAAGAATGCCTGGATCCCAATATTAGGCTTATATATTATTCATAATAACGGTTATCGTAAAAAGTCTTATATTGCCTAAGTTGCCGAAAAAGACTGAAAAAAATGTGAGTGTTAAAAAAAAAAACTATCTGAAACTAAATATGTGTCGACACAAAAAAAATCTGGTGTGGCAAGCACAGCACACAACCAAGTGTAAGAGCAAGTTGCGTGCTGTGCGACAAGTCACACGATATTTTTTATTTTTTATGTAATTAATAAACAAAATTTCTCAACCCGAGTGAGAAGTGCCCTGGGTGAAAATTTTTATTAATACATAAAATACATCTTTTTTTAATTTAAGAATATATTAAAAATTAATAAATTATATATTAGATAATCTATTTTATTTAAAAGAGATTAAATATAAGTCTTAAAATAATCTTGGATAACTTGATGTGACGTCAATGTAAGAAAAGCATGAAATTTTGCAACTTTGTTAACCATGAAAACTCCTTGCTCAGGGGCCCACATCTTGTGGGTACGTGGATGGCGACCACGAGCTACCCGAGCTGGGACTGGCAGTCCTTCTATTCTTTGCATGTCTGTCCCTTCCTTTTATATTTTCAACAGGCGTCAGACCGTGCGACAGGCCGGCCCGTTCTATTTCTTCCGGTCGCAAAAAACCCATTCCCTTTACCCCTTTACCGCCGACCCCGCACCGAGGGAATAATAAAGGCAAAGAAAGAAGAAGAAGAAGTTGAAGTGAAAACTCCTTTTTAATATTAATTACAAATTAATGAGAAACAAGATGAAGAAAGAAGAGCAGCTAGTATTTCTTTCATTTATTTAATGCCCATTAGGCTAACGTTTCGGTCTCGGTCGAGACTATCCTCAGATCTACAACATAGCAAGTATAGATAGAATATTTATTTATATACTTTAATTATAACTTATTGCTTATGAATTATATAATTGAGTTTGTAAATTTTGTCTCATATTGACAGCCCTTAAGGTTTTTTTTTTTTAAATATATTACTCATGATTGAGATGAAATTGTAATCATTTTTAAACATTCGCTCTATTCTTGCTATGTTGTAGCTCTGAAGATGGTCTCGCCCGAGACCGAAACGTTAGCCTAATGGGCATTAAATAAATGAAAGAAATACTAGCTGCTCTTCCTTCTTCATCCTGTTTCTCATTAATAACTTTTATCCAGCTATAAATATACTTTTCTCATTAATTACAAACTTCTCTAGCAATATAAATTAAATTAGTGAAGAAGAAGAAAAAAAGAAATAAAATCTTCTCAAAAGATGTTGATTTGGACCATTTCCGTTTTAAATTTCCATATTTAGAATATCTCACCGTCGAAAGGCTTTCCTTGTTATCAGAGATAAAATGACTGCACTCTATTGACGAGATTGCACAAGCAGGTCCCTTTGCTTTGAGCCGCGTCATAAAGACACCTCTTTAATGTCCCTTCGAAACAAATGGGCGGTTCAATTTTTTTTTTTTTTTTTCTTTCAACGACAAATGAGACAGGCAGGGAAATTACTTGAAAATAAGGGGGTGTCGGCAGACAAAAAAAATGTTATTCACATAGATAGTCTCCTCCCCCCTCCCCCTCCCCCTCCGCCCACACACTCACACACAGAGAGGAGTTATCCTTTGCTCAGGATATGCTTCAATGATTATTACTTACATACAAAGATACGATACACACGTTCCGAGAATGGATGGAGCTTACTGACTATGGATGCTGTTTTTTTTTTTTAGTGGATTTTATTTATTATTTAAAAGTGTATGTTAGATGAGAAAAAAAAAATATGAAAAGGAATCTTGTTCAAGAGATTTGCATCATTTAAATAAAAATTTTTTGGAGAAATTAATTTTCAAAGAAAGTGAAATTTTATTTTAGAAATAAATCAGAGAATTTTCTGCAAAAAATAATCTTTCATATCATCTTCTGTTTAGGTTAGATATTTATTTATTTGCTGGTCCATTTCAAGAATGGATGATTAGATTAAAAGAGAAAATATCTCTTATTTTGGGGAAAAGTTTTATATTTTAGATAAATTGTCAGTAAAAAAATTCACTATCAATTAGATAAAGTGGGCTCACAGCAATTTTAGAGGCGAATAAAGAAAAGGCTAGGTTATTTTAAAAATCTTATTGAAATAAGAATTTTTTTTTTAATTAAAAAAAGTAATAATAAAAACTTAGAGAAAAAGATCTTAATATGTGAAAAAAATAATAGCAGATAGGTAATATTTCATTTATTAGGCCCTCTATGCTGACGTTTCGGTCTTGGCTAAAACCATCCTCAGAGCTTGCGGGCTGTCAATAAAGGCATACAATAAAATATTCAATCATATATGTAGTGAGTATAAAAAATTCGGTTATAGATAAATAATAATATTAATATGTTTAATGATTGAATAATAACACTGGTCTGCATGAAAAAAACTAAATGGGATTTTTTGACTGTCTCTTACTGTCTTTTATACCCGTATTCATAGTTATTGCTTGAGGAACAGGGAATCCTTATGCCTATATAAATGTATTATAAATGTATAGATATAAGGATTCCTTCTTCCTCAAGGAACGACTATGAATACGGGTATTAGTCGCTGAAACTGGGAAAACTATCGAAAACATTCCATCACGTCAGGCTTTTTTGTAAAAGGCATTTAAAGGGAAACAGATGTGCCCTTATAAATTTATCTCCCAAATTACCCGGAGTCCAAAACAAGCTCTGTGATTGGCTAAAAAGGACATGACGTTTACACTGCCCCTCAGCATAAGACTGCGAACAGCTTTATATCACTTTACAGGTGGTTCAAGCTCAAAATAGCAGTTTATAAGGTTACTATGCACGTAGGATTATGGCTCCAAGAGGTTATGTACTTTCTCAGGATAACTTTTGTTTTATTTTTGGCGAATATAATGTGAAAAGTCAACAAAATAAAAACGATCTTGAGAAATTGAACTATCAAGAACATCGTCGGGTGGTTTGTCGAATCTTCAAAATACTTTGTTGTTAGGGCACCATACTGACAACACCACTATCCCTGCATCCTGAGCTTGTGGCACAGAGATCGCCATTGGACTAGAAATGACTGGCCACTACGAGGAGCTTAACCCCGGGGAAAAAATGAGCTTAAAAGCATTTCCGATACTCTCATAGGAATTGTTTTTCCGAAAGCATACGGCCCTATAATAAAGAACAGACATACAAAGGAAAATTATTTTTAAAAAAATTTAAATGTATCGGTTTGGTCACGTGATATGTGATTTCTTTTCTTTTAGACTACTAAAGGAAGGTAGCTCACTTTTCCTTTTCTAGTTCATTAATCATTTTTAGCAGTTGATTGACAAGTCCATCAATAAATCTTTCTCCTTAAAGAATACCACCTATTTGAACATCTCCATTTTGGCTTTTGTATAATTAATCTCATTAATTAATATTTATTGGCATATGAAGTCGTTTCGGCTGACTAATTTCCACCTCTCATTAATGTTCTGAGTATACAGAGTGAATACTCCGATGGGTTGGGATGAATAATCAAAGAACAAGTTGGAATTGTCCCTTGCATGTGCGTGTGAGTGAGCTGGTCTCAATGTCTGTTGTGTGTGTGTGTGCCTGATGATAAGGGAACTCGACATCTCATAATTATTATTGCCCTTTATAATTCCAAATGGAGCTTTTATCTTTTACTGAGATATCATCTCGCAATATTTATATGAAAATAAGTTTGTGTGTGTGTGTGTGTTTGTTAGTGTGTAATATAAAAAGAATAATAAGAGAAAAATATAATTTAAATTTAAGTTTTACTTTTCCGCCAATATAATAAGGGTAAAGTATTATTATCGTGAAAGATCTTACTTTTAATATATTTACATTTTAAATTTTAATGAACCCCACAAAAATGCAACAAAAATCTTAATTAACTAGGTAGAGCTTTGTTTGAATTTTTTCAATCAACACTCAAATAGACTGTAAATAAGCTAGTCTCTATATCGTTTAAGATAACAAATTTTCGAGTTGAGTTTGAGTTTGATTGGGCAAAAATTATGCCCCCTGTAGTCGGATCAGGATCTCCACGTTTTCGCGGCTGGCGGACTTCCGGGGACGCAACCTTGCCTGCCCATTCAAACACAAACACATCTCGCAAATTTGTTATCTTAAAAAATATTAAGGTGCGCGTCTCGAAAAGCCGTTAGAACACGAGTGACTACCAAGTTACTCGAGGCGGCAAGATATGGCGCTATTTCCCATAGGAATACAAGGGATTTATTCCATTTCATTTTAAAGATTCCAGCTAATTAATTAAGGGTAGAAAATTAATTATTTTTTAACACAATGATTACTAATTTAATTATCTACAAGATATAGAGCGAATTTTTTAAAAATAAAGGGTCGGACTAAGCCGAGCGCACAACTTTGCCCACCCACTACTCAAGAAAAAAATATTTGTCCCTCCCCTAGAGCCCCTCCTGATAATCCGATGTTATACATATTATATATCATTTTACTCGGGAGGAAGTCTAGTTTCTGAATATATAAAAAAAATTATAGGTTATATAAGAAAAAAATTTTTGTCCCCCCCCTAGAGCCCCCCCAATGGTCCGATGTTTACCAAAAGCTTTTCATTTCTTGGCCTCTACCCCTAGTTTATGGGTGCAAAATTTCAAAACAATTGAATGAATAGTTTTTGAGATTTCGTTGACGAAAAAAATTACCACAGACATACACACACACACAGAGAGAATGAATGAATGAAAAAATTATTTTTTTTTTAAAAAAAAAACTTCTTTTTTCACTTTAAAAAATTATATAAAAGAGAGACAGACAGACAGACACACAGACATCATTCCAAAAACTACTTAAATGGATTCAGGGGACCTCAAAACGCATTTTGGCAGCTTCAGAAAAATTTCGATTTTTTTTACGATTACATTAACTTTACCTGCCAACCTACGGTTGATGGGCAAAGTTAATATCTTTTATTTAATGCGATTAATCTGAAAAAAAAAAAAAAAAAAATATTTTTGTGAAATGCACAGAACAACTTTAAATTACCAAAGGCAAGAGAAAGTTGTGAGCTGTGCAACTAGTAGTCATACCAGATTTTTCCCAATTTTCTCAAATTTATCTTATTTTAAAATATATATCATTTCCGGTTTACAAAGCAAATTGTTTGTCTCGTCTTTGGGTAGCTTCGAGTACTAGTACTTTACTAATGTACTTTTTTGCTATTTTATAGGCCCCGGGGGGGCGGGGGCGGGCCGGGGGGGGGGGGGGGGGGGGGGGGGAAAAAAAAAAAAAAAAAAAAAAAAACACCGAGCTGAAGGTCGGTCAGCCCGTAACTAATTATATTATGGACGTTGGTATAAATATTCTATTAATCCAATCTGACAATAATTTTTATTTTTAGCTGTTATTAAACACATCTAAATAGAATTACAACTCTAATATAACCGACCTTTGAACTTTTTAAATCTATTATAATATGCATTGGAATTTATTTCTGGTTTGCTAAGGTTAAATATCATCTATTTTCGTTATCCGAAATTCGGACCATTTTAGGTAAATACCCACTCTGGCTAAGAAATTATTTATTAATTAATGTAAACCTACGAGTTGAATATATAATATATTCTAAGAATAAGAATTTATTTGTAAAGTTGACATCGTTATCAACTCTACTCAGAGAGGAATTCTGATTTGCATTAATTACAAACTAGAACATCAATTAATTTGCTGAGTAATATTCGTAATGACTATTTTTAGCTGTTGACATCCACAAGCATCAGCGAGATCTGTCAATGGAACTCATCTGAACCGAATAAATAACATGACGAACTTATTAAAATGGATTCAATTTCAAAAACACGTAATTAATTAGGGAGCTTTTCTAAAAATATTACTTTATTGTGTTTCCCACCTTTGTGTACCTTCGTTAACTACAGTACAAAAAGAATATTTCTCTGCTTACCCGTATAGATAGGGCTTTTTAAAGGAATTTAAATGAAAGGCTATTGTATCCGTCGAGAACGTTCCGACTTGAGAGAAAGAACGTTTCTATTCCTTGGCTTTGAAAATTGGTGCAATTAAAGATGATCTTTTTTTTGTAGATTGAATAAATGAAAGACTTTTTTCGGTTCAGAATATTATTTGCCTGTCAACGTTTTGGGAACTACACTACTCATCTTCAGAATATTAAATTACAAAAAATAATTATTTAAACATTTGTCCATAGGCTCTAGTTGAATAATATCATATTAAAAAATATTTTAAATGATAGAGTAAGTGATATATTTCAAGTTTTTATTGGTGAACTGAGTTTTGATTCCACTTTTGAAGATCAGAGTAATGTCGAATTTAGGAAGTTGCAAGAGTCATTTGATAAGAAACATATGACGGAAGTTTACTTCTTATTTAAGCCGAATCTTCAGGCAGGTATTATAAAATATTATTAAAAACAATTTTCTATTTTCATATAAAAACTATGTGACTTGTAATAGCTCATATTACAAATTATTGTTGCAGATCCTATGACGATGGTCTCTTAGTGGACCGAAACTGGTAGTTTATTGTGCGCACCAGTCATCTGTCAATCCTAAAAATCCTGAAAATAGAAAATTGTTTTTAATAATTTTTTATAATACCTGCCTGAAGATCCTTAAATAAGATGTAACTCGTCATATTTCTGATAAGTAATGTGAAATATAATTATATTATACGTATAAAGCTATATTTACTATACTTATTGTTAATAATAGTTTTTTTTTTTTTTTAAACACTCACACTTTTTTCTCATTCACTCTCACATTCACACAGTCTTTTCGGCAACTTGGGCCATTTAAGACTTTTACGATAACCGTTATTTAATTATATATCTTTATTTGGGGTCCAGGCATTCTTATTTAAGCCATTTGGTATCCAAATGGCTTAAATAAAATCATCGGACTGCCTGGGGTCCGAACCCGCGACGTTTGGTATACGAGGTTAGCACGCTAACCTCTACGCCAAGCCCCGAGGGCCAAGGGCGTACCCAGGATCAAATCTAGAGGGGGCAGAACATGGTCGTCCAGGGGGGGGCAGATCATGGCCTTCCAGATTGTGACATAGCTTTTTTTTACTTTCTCTTACCTATGTATATATGTAATATATATATAGAGAGAAAGTATTGGTTTCATGTCAAAAATTCGATGTCGAGATTTTGATGGATCTTCACGTTTTGAGATCCCCTGAATCCAAAAAAGTGGTTTTCGCGACATGGTCTGTCTGTGTTGTGTGGGTGTGTGTGTGGGTGGGTGGGTGGGTGGGTGGGTGGGTGGGTGTGTGTGTGTGTGTGTGTGTGTTCAATTTTAAGCATGAAGGAATTGAGCTAGGAGGATGAAATTTTATATTTAAGTTAAACACCCCCCGGGACCGGAAAAATAAGCTTTTAATCAAAATCGGCCAAAGAGTACTAGTACTTTACTGATGTACTTTTTCAGTTTTTTTCGATTTTCTCAAAATTCGCTCTAACGATTTTGATTAAAATTCAAAAATCAATTATTTTTTAGATGCTCTTTCAAATGTATATTCTCGTTTTGCCCTCAAAATTGTTTGAAGCACACTTTACTCTTGTGCTTCATAGGAAAGATAGGAGAAATGGTTGCCATGGTTACAAAATATAAATATTTTCCCATACTTATAAATTTTACATCTGAATTCAAATATTCCCTACTGCCGGGAACTAAATACATATCGACACAAAAAATCTGGTGTGACAAGCACAGTACACAACTTTCGATTACCGAAGGTAAGAGAAAGTTGTGTGCTGTGCGCCAGTCACACCAGATTTTTTATTATGCAGTTACAGTGGCATAGAAGGGTCGGCATGTAATATGCACCCACATGCTCCGGGGCGGCAAATAAAAAGAAAAATCTCAGCCGGCTGTTTGAAATACGATATACTAACTCTATATTTATTTAGTTATCTCACTCAGATGCCTCCTTTGCTCAGTTAGCACCATTCTGAAGTCATTCTCTTTTTCTAGTCTCTTACGCGAGCGGATTAAACACTTTTTAAGCCAAATCCTCCCCTCTCCTCGCGTCCTATTAAGGTTAAGTAGAAAACAACATCGTAAAAAAAAGACAAGAGCGGGAGAGAAAAAAAAATCGAAATTTACATTTAATATGCAAATGACATATCGTACTTATTAGAGAATGATATTGTTTGCTTGAATGCATAAAACTCAATGATCCTGACTCTAAAAACAAAACATTCATAACTATTATTATTTCTTCGATCACCAAACAGCCTTGGAGTAATATTTTTTTCTTTATTTACGGGTATGTCAAGATATAAATACTTTAAAATTGAAACAGCTATTCTTGAATCTTGGGTGTCGATAGCTTGGCTTATGTCGTCATCTACGTACATCCCCCACCCCTTCCTCCATGTCCATTATTATATTAATATTTGTTTGCTATAAAAGTATGTTGTTAGGTGAATGAATTTGTCATTTAAGCATTTATATTTTGATGAAGTGCTTGATCAATGCCCGAAACGTTGTTTTATTTGACATTCATTTGATGATTAATTTTCATTGAACTTATTGATTTAATCGCACTTAGTCGTTATCTTATGATTAGGCGGGCCTGGCAAGAAGAATAGACAACAGCCACCAAGATCAATGTTGTTAAGTGTCGCCAATAGGTGCCGAAAATTGGATAGGTGCCCCCGAGAAACAAGAATCTTGAACGCTCGCCGGAAGCCATCGGTACATGTATTTAAATAAAATTATATAATAAAGTTATGAAAGTAAAATGGCTTCAGCAGCCGAAATTACTTTTCAATAATAAAAAAAAAGTCTAAAATGGCGATAAGACTTTAAAAAAAAAAAAAGTAATAATAATTATATCATTTTGAATATTTAATTCGAATTAATTTTCCAGGGGATGAGTCATCGTTGGCGATTTATCGTGTCTTTATGTATATTTATTATTCTAATGGAAGCTCGTAAATTTTTCTTACAATCATAGGTGTAAATAGAAATCATCTAAAGAAATATAAATACTTAATATATAACATTTCATTACGTCGAGTCTTTTTTTTTTCATCCCGCATTGTTTTAAAAAAATTATTAATTTTCTTTTTTTTTCTCCATTTAAAATTTATCTTCTTTGTAGGGCATGAAATATAAATTTGATTCGTCGATTGAGTTATTTTTTAATTATCGAGAAGGTGCCCAAGTCAAAAAACAGATTCTAGTTTTGCCGCTCAGAAAGTAACTCACTCTACTTTAACATTCAAAACCCACATTGAAGACTATGAGGTATAAATATGAATTTCATATTGATTTGAAATCCTAATTATAACCTCGAAACTCTCATGTATCGGAAAGTTGATGATTGATTAGTTGTTCTGGGGCTTCTCTTTGCACTGCGACCTTCTAGATCAGATCTATTGTGCTCCCCCGATCTAGGAATGGTTCGAATTCGGGTGATGTTTTACCCCTGAATTCCTATGTCCATCCCTCAGGCCCTAAGTGCCTGGAATTGGAGGGGATGTGTACTCCCTTTTGCTCCAGCAGAGACGTTCGACCTTGGTTGAATTTTTTCGGCAAGTTGGGTTCGAACTCGAGTGACATTTTACCTCGTATTACTAAGCCTCAGCTTATCCGATAAGCCACGCTCGCCTCAATCGGAAAGTTGTAGCTGTAACTTAGAAAAAAAATTGTAGTTGGGACTTTGAAAATGTATGGTTCAGGGAAAAAAAATTATGTCCTATTTATAAGTTACCACATAAGCATAGGCGCCGGAACTGGGGGGGGGGGCAAGGGTACATTGCCCCCCTGGCATCCTACAGGGGGGGGGGCAGAGGGGGGGCAAAATTTCTTCTTTTATTTCACTTATTATTAAAAATGATATATTTTTACTTTTGAAAAATAAAATCTTCTAAATTAAAAGAGTAAGAAATTCATTTTTTTCCAAATTTTTTCCAAAAATTTTTTGAAAAATCACTAGCAAATTTTTTAAAATTTTAATTTTTATTAAAATTGTGATTTTATTTAAAATTTTAAAGTTTTATAGTAGATTTGTTTTTGTTTTATACTATTTGAACATATTAAATTATTTTAATTTTCTAAAAAAAATTTTTTGCCTCCCCCCCTGATTCAAATTCGTTCCGGCGCCCCTGCACATAAGGGTAACATTTTAGATTTTTTTTTAACACACTTTTTTCTCAGTTTTTGAGGTTCAATTGCAGATTCTGCAGTTCTGATTTAAACCTCAAAGTTGTAAAATCGTCCGTGAGTATGATTTTGAGGTACAAACTGGGATTAATTTCTATATTGAATCCAATCTTCAAAAAATTAAACTGATCCTCGAAATCCTCACTGAAGATTTTGAGGTTTAAATAGGAATTTACGTTTTGACACGGGTTGTTGCTTATAAAATTCAGCAAAAGCATTTTGCTTAAAATCAGGTCTTTAATTATGATATTAATATCTTTTCATTCTTATTGAGAAAATAAAAATAATTCTCGATTTGTTTAGAGTCAATTTCACACTTTATTCAAACAATATCGTTTCTTCTAAACGATAAAAAAAAAAATGCCGGTCCAATATAAATCGAAAAAGTTTTTATTAGAAAAAAGTTTTCATTTTTAAAGTTTCAAAAAAAAAAAAATTCTTTAATAAAAAAAAAAAATCATAAATTTCTTCAAATAAAATTTAAACCCATTTGAGGATTTTAATTCTATTGCATCGATAGACGTGGGAGAGTCAATTCGCAATTTGGGTCATTCCATCTCCCCCCCCCTCCCTACTCCCAATTCTGTTAAACAAATTAAGTGCATTTGTTCAAAAAGAGCAAGAAAAAGAAATTATTTATTACAAGGCAATTTGCCAAATAACTTATGCAGAATCTCTATTTACATATAAAAGAAACAAAAAGAGAAAAAAAGTATTTTTAAATATTTTATTTATTGAGTAGTGAGGAGATCAAGGCAGCCAAAAGCAATAAAGAAAAAAAAATCTCTTTTCGCTTATTTTACACACTTGTCGACATTTCGGCCGATATCAGGACAATGTGCTGTTTGCTTCGAGCTTAGAGAGGCTCTAGGCAACTCCTGACGCATTGTTGGTGCGAATTTGAAATCGGCAAAAAATATAGTTGTGTTCAAGAAAAAATTAAAGAAGACTTCAAGAAAATCCTATTTACTCAATAGAAGAAGTTTCATGTATGTGTTTTTTATTTATTTATTTATTTTTTTTTTCATTTATTTTTTGGCCGTTAGCCTCCGCCATTCAGCCATCCACTGTTTGTACAATGTTTTTCAAAATATACATTATACAAAATATACATATAAATAACACAATACATAAAAAGACATTTATACAATAATATGTTTTTTTTTTTATTTTATGTGTATATTTTTATGCTTCCACACACTTTCGAGTGTCTATGGAAGAAATAAATAAATAGTAGGCCAATAGTAATATTCGTGGGATGTCATGACTTCTGGTTCAATAGTCACTATTGTCATGACATCAGACGAATGTTCGCACTAACAATGCGTCAGGAGTTGCCTAGAGCCTCTCTAAGCTTGAAGCAAACAGCACATTGTTCTGATATCGGTCGAAACATCGACAAGTGTGTAAAATAAGGGAAAGAGAAATACATATTTTTTCTTTATGCGGCTGCCTTGATCTCCTCACTACTTATTATACGGTACATTCAGCCTCTTCTCCTGAAATTTTATTTATTATTTTGTTCGCTACTCGATCGATTTATCCCCCCCACCCTCAGAGGAGAATTCATCGTTCTGCAACTTTCTCATTATGACAAAATTTGACTTCCGACAGATTATAGAATGATAAAGAATAGAGTCACAGTTATTTATTTTCATCTACACGGTAGCTAGAATATTTTTTTTTTTTTTTTAAGGACACATTATCCATTTTTGTTTTGAAAAACGGATGCTTAAAGTTAAAAAGTTTTTCTCAATCTAAGCCTATATAAAAAAATTTTATCCTTCGGATCGAGGAACAATTGACTTTTTGCTTACATTTATTTACCTTTTTTTTTTTTAATTTGAATGTCTCAGATTCCTTATTAGAAGCCTCTTACTATTCCATTTCTAAATATAAATTAACTTTCTAGAAGAGCGAATCCATTGGATGGTGGCGGACTCTGGTGACAAATTCATCAAGCTAGTCCAAAAAAGGCAAAGTTGTTTACCGTGTTCGAATGGGATAATGATTGGACAAATTAAATAACCTTTCCAATTTTACTATAAGCTTATTTTTACTTTCTCTTACCTATATATGTAATATATAGAGAGAAAGTATTGCGATTATATAAAAAATTCGATGTGGAGATTTTGATGGATATACCTGGTACATGTTTTGAAGTCCCTCAAATTGGTCTGTCTGTGTGTCTGTGATTCGATTTGCCGATTGTGTACTGTGCTTGTCATACCAGATTTGTTTTTGTGTTGAGATATATTTAGTTTTTGCCGATATATTAGAATTCAAGATCAGCGGCGTAACTAGCCTTTGAGGGCGGAGGGGTCGAAGAGGGGGGGGGGGGGGGGGGGGGGGCTGAACAGGGGCGCCGTTTTTCGTTCGACCTTTTTTTTTTAGTATTCTCGTTTAGAATCTCGTTCGGGCTTTTTTTGTAATTTTTTTCCGGATATTTTTATTCATTTGTATTCTTATTTATTTATACTCTTATTTATTTGTACCCTTATTTATTTATATCCTTATTCAGGTGCGCCGGAACGAATTTGAATCAGGGGGGGGGGCAAAAAATTTTTTTTTAGAAAATTAAAATAATTTAATATGTTCAAATAGTATAAAACAAAAACAAATCTACTATAAAACTTTAAAAATTTTAAATAAAATCACAATTTTTATAAAATTAAAATTTTAAAAAATTTGCTAGTGATTTTATCAAAAATTTTTATAAAAAATTTGGAAAAAAATGAATTTCTTACTCTTTTAATTTTTTTTAATTTAGAAGATTTTATTTTTCAAAAGTAAAAATATTTCATTTTTAAAAATAAATGAAATAAAAGAAGAAATTTTGCCCCCCTCTCTCCCCCCCTATAGGATGCCAGGAGGGGGGGGGCAATGTACCCTTGCCCCCCCCCCCCCCTGGCAGCCTATAGGGGGTTCTTATTCGTTTGTAAGCTGAGATTTTGTATATACTTTTATTTTTGAAATTATGTTCAATGAAAGGCATGATGGCGCTGCCTATTGCCTACCTAATAAATAAAAAAAAAAAACTATCAATAATGACCTTTTATTAAAATATTTTATTTAATTTATAAATCACAAGTGAAGCACCTGGGCCTTAGCACAGTGGTAGAGTTGCTGACTCTTGTGCTAGGGGTCACGGGTTCACATCCCGTCTCATGCGACGACTAAAATTATATTTCAATTG
>JAKCPI010021369.1:0-63113 GCA_023213315.1 Euborellia annulipes
AAAATCTGGTGGACTGGCGCACAGCACACAACTTTCTCTTACCCTTCGGTAAGAGAAAGTTGCGCACTGTGCTGGTCACACCAGATTTTTTGTGTCGAGATATATTTAGTTTCCGATAGCACCTTAGTTTCAAACTTGCATTTTAAATGTTGACTGCTTCAAATAAACTATGGTTATTTTTCAAAATTTTAATCTCATATTTGGACATTTTATACACAATATAGAATCGTAAATAAATACAAAATTTCATAAGAATTGGAAAAAAAATTTTAAATGTCTAAAAACTTCCAAAGGGGACCCCCTTTTGAATCGAAATTAACATACAAATCCCTATAGGAAATTAACATTAGGCCTATGTGAAGATAAGGTGGAAAGGGGAATTTAATAAAAAGAGTAGAGACAGGCGATAATGTTTGCAAGAGAGAGAGAGACATATATGTTTTCTTTGAAACAATTAAAGACACAAATAAATTTAAAATAAATGGGAATTTAAATAATAATTGATTTTTAATCTAATAAAAAGGAAAAGATTTAAATTCCGTTACCATCATAGGCGCCGGAACGGGGGGGGCAAGGGTACATTGGCCCCCCCTGGCATCCAATAGGGGGGACAGAGGGGGGGCAAAATTTCTTCTTTTTATTTCATTTATTTTTAAAAATGATATATTTTTACTTTTGAAAAATAAAATCTTCTAAATTAAAACAAATTAAAAGAGTAAGAAATTCATTTTTTTTCCAAATTTTTTCCAAAAAATTTTTGAAAATCTACCAAATTTTTTAAAATTTTAATTTTATGTAAAATTGTGATTTTATTTAAAATTTTTTAAAGTTTTATAGTAGATTTGTTTTTGTTTTATACTATTTGAACATATTAAATTATTTTAATTTTCTAAAAAAAAATTTTTGCCCCCCAGTGGATTGAAATTCGTTCCGGCCGCCCCTGGTTACCATGGCAACCATTTCTATCTTTCCTATGAAGAACAAGAGTAAAGTGGTCTTCAGAAGATTTCAACGGCAAAATGAGAATATACATTTTAAAGAGCATCTAAAAAATAATTGATTTTTGAATTTTAAAAAAAAATCCTTGGAGGGAATTTTGAGAAAATCGAAAAAAAAACTGAAAAAGTACATCAGTAAAGTACTAGTACTTTTTGGCCGATTTTGTTCAAAAAGCTTATTTTGAGCGTGTGGGAAGGTACCTAAGTTAAATATAAAATTTCAATCCGGTAGCTCAATTCTTCATGCTAAAAATCTGTCCACACATACAGACACACGCACGCACACACGCACGCACACACACACACACATACATACACACAGACCAATTTGCGGGACCCACTTTTTTGGACTCAGGGGACCTCAAAACATGTATATCCATCAAAATCTCGACATCGAATTTTTTGACATGATCGCAATACTTTCTCTCCTACATATTTCATATATAGGCTAAGAGAAAGTAAAAAAGCATTGAAAAGTTCCTCATATTAGTCTAGTTTTTTTTAAAGTACGTTTAAACGTCGCTCTTGAACCCCCTTAACTTGAACACATACATAATTTAGGAGTCAATTTCATGCACCAAATTCTCTTCTGAAAAGGCACTAGACCCAAATTAATTATGGATATTGGCCAATAATAGCACAATACCGCTAGGGAAAGCCAACAAGTTAATTTCAATAATAATATTTTTTCCCTAAAGATTATTTATTAGCGTTTGTAACTCATTAGAATTGCTATTCAGATCTCGCACTCACTCAAATAGGGCGGAGGGCTCTCTTTTTAGGCCATAACTGTAACTGGATGCCTGTTGGGTTTGCCTACCACTCGCATGAATATTAATACATCAGCAGCGAGCCTTTACAATGCCTCCGAGAGAGAGAGAGAGAGAGTCTAACCCACCATCAGAGGGGGTTACATGGTTAATCTGCGACATCGTACAGGCTTAAGGGCTAGAAATTCCATAATAAATAAAGTCTTCTCATCCCTCCCCTTCTTTCTCTTTAACGCAAAGCTCAGCCACTTGACCTTTCACTCTTTTTAGTAAATTGTTAGCGCCTCTTTAATATCCTATCATGTTTTATTAATTTAAAAAAAAAAAAGGGATACGGAGATAAAATTTTGCTTCTCCAAGCAACTCCTTTATAAGATAAGAAGATCACTTTAAGAAATTTATCAATACTTGTCCGATTGTATGAAAATTTCATTTTCAAATCGTTTAAATGATTATTTATGGAATTGATTTCACTTTTTGGTGAATTTTTGGTTATCAGTTATCAAAATGCGTTGATTTTTTTAAAATACTTATAAATTAAAACTTTAAATTCGAATGTAGTACCCTAATGTCGGGGTGTGTGTGTTACACTCCGTGTGTGTTACACTCCGTTCTCAGCAGCCATTAGGCGTAGAGACATGAGCGATGGCTCATTTTGATCCTTGAGGGGTGAAGATGATGCAGAAAAGGCGAGGGTCTGCCGCAGGCGGGCCCGAGCCAGCTGGAGAGGGGTTCAGAGTGGCGTAGTCCCCCTAGCCGGCTGGTATATATAATATAAAAAATCATAACTCATCATGACCCGAGGGCGGATACAGGGGGGTAAAGGGGGTAATTACCCCCCCCCCCGAGATTCGGAAAAAATACCTTTTTTTTCGCAAAAAAATTTATTTTTAATGTAAAATTTTTAAAATTAATACTTAAAAATTTGATGTGTATTTATATTCTGGCAAAGAAGTACAGAATGCGCTTTTAAATTACCGAAATTAAAAAAAATAGTGTGCTGTGCGACGAGTCACACCAGATTACCCCCCCCCGAGAAACACCTCTGGATCCGCCCTTGTCATGACCTGGATTCTCTGAGCAGCACAAAAATGAAATGATGATTAAAAAAAAAAATATTTAAGGGAAACTTGTAACTACAAATAGAGAAAGGCTTAGAGAGAAATACACAATAGACCTAGTAACATTTAGTCCTAGTAAGATTGAAGTTCATGAACTGCATAAAACATTTCGGGTCGTGCTCGTTTACCTAGGCTCATTAATCCAAGAAAATACTAGGTAGGGGAGAAACTCGAATACCATTGGGTGACATTGGTTCCATTGGAGATCCATTGGGACTTTTGCCCCATCGAGACCGCGAATTTTTGCCCCATTTAACTATTTTCATCGAAGTGTTACAAAAAATTTTTATTGTTAACTGTAGAGAAGAAAAAGGTTTTAAAATATTTATTTAGGGTTATCAGGTTGCAATCAAAGACATTAGATAGTTAGAAAAGTGCATACTGGTTGGTACATGTTGCAACCATGAGAATTTCCATAAATATTAGATGAAAGGTGACAAAAACATAATTTGTCATTGTAAAGAAAATTATAATTCACAACAACAAATTTTAGAATAACGCCCAAGTCTAGCGGGGATTTTAAAATGAGGTTGCGGACTTTTGCCCCATCTTACTCTATACTCTTTTCAAATTTGTTAATCAAAAATGTTAACATATTGACAAGTGGTATACCAAAAAAGTAAAACAGTTTTTTTTTTTATTTTTGAATCCCGATTCATTTAAATAAAAAAAAAAAATTTCTTTTATAAATAGGTGTGATAAAGCAACAACACCCCACACACACAACTAACTTGTGACCAGAAGAGCAAGTTGATTAAACAACTTGTGAGTGTGAAGTTGAGGAAAGTAGAAGAGGGTGTGTATGTGTGTGTGGGTGTGTGTCTATGTGAAGGGGATTGTATTTGTATTTACTGCACAGAGGAGTCTCTTTTGCCTCACTCCCCATAGACAGCAGCCGATGCAATATTCCCTGTTTGAAGAGGATCCTATAGTTAAATGTAAACCACCACCAACCATGTCATGTCACATTATACAGAGAAATTTACATCGATTTCAATTCGTAGCCTAGCAATTATTATTATACTTTATTATTATGAATTTGTATTCATTTTCAATGCATTCTAATCAACATTTATAATGAGAATCGACAATTTTTTCGTTTATTTCTACCTAATTTACAAAGATGATCCATCCACTCTTAAGGGGCCCCTTACACGATCAATTATATTGACAATATTTTACCACATTGACAATAATATTGATCGTGTAAGGTAAAAAAATTTAAATATTGAGGCAAATTCTGATATTTTGTTCTCAATACATCAATACTGTAAAAATTGGACCAATAGAAAATCACGATAGATAGGCTTTACTTTCGCGCCAATATATTATATGTAATATAGTATAAAGGGAATTTGGAATGATGGCCAGCATTGTTGATATCCGAATTTTTGATCACGGCATATCAATACTTCAATACTGCCCCTGAGTTATGAATGAGTGGCCAATATTAAAAAGAATTTTTGGACCGCAACTGGTAAGAATAAATAAATATATTTAGAAGGATTAAATTATTTACCACCGTATTATATTGTAATACTTTCAGATTAATAGGGATTAAAAAAAAAAAAACGTTTTCGGGAAAAGAAAACATTTTATATGAAAATGGGAAGAATTTTAAATAATAAATTATTCCTTTATTTTTTTTTAAGACACTTTTTTCTCATACAGTCTTTTCGGCAACTTAGGCCATTTAAGACTTTAAACGATTCCCCTTATTTGTAAGTATATCAATTGGGGGTCTAGGCATTCTTTAAGCAAAATTATTCTGTGATTATTTCAAAAACTATTCAGTTTTCGGAAAAATATCAAAGAATAAAAACTTTTTAAAATTTAGTATAATATAACATAAAAAAAAAAAAAATATAATATAACAAAAAAAATTGAAAATTTCAAAATTTTTGAAAAAAAACTTATTAGGTAAAGTACTACTTCCAAGTAACGTATTTGCTCCAAAAGTTTCAAAATTCAATTATTTTTTAGATGCTCTTTAAAATGTATATTTTCATTTTGCCATTGAAATCTTCTAAAGACCACTTTACTCTTGTTCTTCATAGGAAAGATAGGAGAAATGTTTGCCCTGGTAACAAAAGATAAATATTTTCCCATGTCTATAAATTTTACATCTTGAATTCTAATATATGCCCTCGGGGCATGGCGTAGAGGTTAGCGTGCTAACCTCATATACCAAACGTCGCGGGTTCGGACCCCAGGCAGTCCGATGATTTTATTTAAGCCAATTGGATACCAAATGGCTTAAATAAGAATGCCTGGACCCCATATATGTATATTTATTTAATAACGGATATCGTTTAAAGTCTTATATGGCCTGAGTTGCCGAAAAGACTGTGTGAATGAGTGTGTGAGTGTGAGTGTGAATGAGAAAAAAGTGTGAATGTTTTTGAAAAAAAAAAAAAAAAAAAAATTCTAATATATGCTAAATATATGTCGACACGAAAATCTGGTGTGACAAGCACAGTATACAACTTTCGATTATCGAAGGTAAGAGAAAGTCGTGTGCTGTGCGACCAGTCATCTACATCTTGCTAAACGAAAAAAAAAACTATACGGAAGAAAAGTATTGACAATAGAATTTGATCGTCTAAGGTCTTAAAAGTATTGATATCATGATTTCGCAAGATTGTCAATACGGATATTGTCAATAATATTGCCCGTGTAAGGGCCGCTTTAGAGTTATCTTATTTGAGGATGTGGGATATGGGCAGCCAACTTGAAAAAATAAAGTCTATATTTTGTCGACGTTTCGACTGCCGATCGCACTCTTCATCAGGACAAAAACGAGAGAACTCCAAAGGCAGGTTTCGCGGCTAGTATTTAACAATCACAAAGAAGTCATAACTGATTTAAATTAATTTATTGATAAGCTCAGGTTGTTTCCAACTCTGCTTATAAAGAATATACAAAAAAAAAACTTTTTCCTTTAAACGTTATTTTTTTTTTTAGAATTTTTCTAAACTAGAGTTAATATAGGAGAGCTGTTTCTTTTTTATAATAATATCTTCTACTTTTCAACATTATTTTACTTTAAAAGAAAATAAGAAATTATTTATCCCAAGTTATAAGCTTGGAGATTTGAGGTTTTTTTTTGTTTTTTTTTGTTCCTCCTTCTTGAGACTTACTGTACTTACTTCCTTGTCTAAACTAAATTATTTATTACTCTCTCTCTCTCTCTCTCTCTGCGTTTTTTCCCCTTGTCTTAAAAACATGAAACTATTTTTTCATCCTGTCAAACTGTCTCTTTGCATATTTTTTCCAATAAGTTTTTTTTTTTTTTTTTAATAGAGATTCTTTTTAATAGACTAATTTTTTAGTAGATAAGAAAATTTAAATAAATTTTTTTTTTTTTAATAAGAAAATATATCTTCCCTATTAGAGGAAAGTGTATGTGTACATTATCTCTCATCCCGGAATATATCCAAGAGATTAGAAAAAAAAAAAAAATGAAAAAGTGAGTGAATTTTATTTAAAGAAATATCGCCACTCTCTCTTGGAACTTATTTTATAATATCCATTCACAAACATCTCCTCCCCTCCCGCAACTTCAGAGATCATCTGACATTCAATCCATTCATACACAACAATTCAACAATCGTTAACAAAGTGAAATTAATTTGAGATTTGTTTATTTGAAGAAATTCACACGTTTCTTTTATTTTCCAACTGCGCTAGCATAACGTTTCGGTAAGGCAATCCACCATCTTCGGGCATGAAAACAATATTCGATTTTAGAATTTACTTATTTGGTATATAGATTGGTCAAAATGTACATAAATATCATTTTTTTTTTTTTTTTTTTTTTTTTTTTTTTTTTAAACATTCACACTTTTTTCTCATTCACTCACACTCACACACACATTCACACTGTCTTTTCGGCAGCTCAGGCCATTTAAGACATTTACGATAACAATTATTTATGAATTTATATATATTAGGGTCCAGGCATTTTTATTTAAGCCATCTGGTATCCAGATGGCTTAAATAAAATCATCGGACTGCCTGGGGTCCGAACCCGCGACGTTTGGTATATGAGGTTAGCACGCTAACCTCAACACCACGCCCCGTGGGCACATAAATATCATTAATTTCTTTCTTTACAATAAACAATTTGAATACACATTTAAAAAAATGTGCGGTAATAAAGAAAATAATTATGTACGTATATATACGATATATAATATACATTTTGACAAGACTATTATACCAAATAAATTCTAAAATCGAATATTTATTTAAGGCATTTTGGATACCAAATGACTTAAATAGAAATGCCTGGACCCCAATAGATATTTTAATAATTAACGGTTATCGTCAAAGTCTTAAATGGCCTAAGTTGCCGAAAAGACTGTGTGAATGTGTGGGTGAATGTGAGTGTGAATGAGAAAAAAAGTGTGAATGTTTAAAAAAAAAAAATCGAATATTGTTTTCAGGCCTGAAGATGGTGGATTAACTCACCGAAACTGCATGCTATAAAGTCTGCAATAAAATTGAAAAGGAAAAGAAACTTGTCTTTTTTTATTAAATACATTACCAATAATACTTTAACCTTTAAGTGCAATAAAATCTCCTAATTATAAATTAATTATCACTTGCTCATGTCCACTATGTAACATCATAATTAAAAAAAAAATAAAATTGACTTACATCAGAAGCAGAAGAGAAGGAAGTATATAAAAGAACATCATCGCTTACCTGAAACAACAAAAGAGGAAAATAATTAATTAAAAAAAAAAAAACTAGCTGCACCGCCCGCTTTCGCTGGGCTTTGCGTCTAGTCAAAGCGGCTTCGTCCATGGACCATTCATTATTCAACTGGATCGGGCCTGTTCATTTATTTAATCATCTTCTGGTGTTATTAAGGAGCAAGTCAAAATAAATATTTTTGTTTTTTTTAAGATGTTTTGCGACTCCTTTTGTATACAGTTTAGGGAATTTTTCAACTCCATCTTCAGACTAAAAAATGATATAAATGACTATCACAAGGTGGTCACAATTGGATTACAAATTTTATTTACTTGTGTTTACAATTTTTAAATAAGTTTTTTTATATTGATATTAAAAAAAAAATTTGGGATCGCCAAGTAGCCCTACCCTAAATAAAAAATAAAAAAATCCATCAAAATTATATTAAGGTTAATTTTGGACTTTAGGCTTTCACAAATGTTATCATTAATAAAAAATGAGAATTAGTGGCGGAAACGTAATTTTTACAAATGAACCTCAATTAAACCGAAAACCATATTCTTTTATTTATCAAGGTTCAAGAATCATTTTAATTAAATTACAAGTACAATGCCTTTAATTTTATAAAATTTTTATTACCCTTGATAAGATTATAATTTTAATGAAAAATTCACCTTACCGTAAGCCGCGTAAAAGAACTTCGTTCCAATAAAATAAAAATTGTATTGTAATCCAATTGTGACAACCTTGTGATGGCAGTGGTGCACCGAGGGGGTGGGGGGGGCGGTCCGCCCCAAAATTTCCCGAGCGGCATAGGCCCCCATATAAAAAAAGGGGGGGGGGGGGGGGGGGGGCTCGGGGCCCTCGCGGTGGGGGGAGAAATCGGAAACTGGGGACAAAAAAGAAAATTTAGTTGCGGCCTCTTCTTTTTTGAGAGTTTCTCGAGCCTCAAAAATTAAGTAAAAACAAAATTTACCGAAAATTTCTCTTGATATGCACCGGCCTCACAAGTAAAAAAAATTTAATGAAAATTTCTCTCTGAGAGGCCCTGCCTCTTTTAGCTCAAAAAATGGGAAAATTTAGATAAAAAAAAAAAAAAAAGAAAAAATTTAATCGAAAATTTTCCCTTGGAGGAGCTGCCCTCAGAAATTGGCAAAACAAAATTTAATGAAAATTTCCTGAGAGGCCCCGGGGCCTCTCAAAGAAAAATTTTCAATAAATTTTGTTTTTTTATCTAAATTTTCCCATTTTTACTTGAGCCCCTAAGGGGCCCCGGGGCCTCTCAAGAGAAATTTTCATTAAATTTTGTTTTTACTTGAGCCCTGAGGGCCCCGGCGCCTCTCAAAGGGAAATTTTCATTAAATTTTCTTTTTTTTTTATCTAAATTTTCCCATTTTTTACTTGAGCCCTAAGGGCCTCGGGGCCTCTCAAAGAGAAATTTTCATTAAATTTTTTTTTTACTTGAGCCCTGAGGGCCCCGGTGCCTCTCAAAGAGAAATTTTCATTAAATTTTGTGTTTTTACTTGAGCCCTGAGGGGCTCGGAGGCCCCCTCAAAGGGAAATTTTTTATTAAATTTTCTTTTTTTTTATCTAAATTTTCCCATTTTTACTTGAGCCCCGAGGGCCCCGGGGCCTTTCAAGGGGGAAATTTTCATTAAAAAATTTTTTTTTTATAAATATATGGGGGCCTATGCCGGCTCGGAGCCTAGGGCGGACCGCCCCCTCGCCCCCCCCTCGGTACGCCACTGCCATCACAAGGTTGTCACAATTGGATTACAATACAATTTTTATTTTATTGGAACGAAGTTCTTTTACGCGGCTTACGGTAGGGTGAATTTTTCATTAAAATTATAATCTTATCAAGGGTAATAAAAATTTTATAAAATTAAAGGCATTGTACTTGTAATTTAATTAAAATGATTCTTGAACCTTGATAAATAAAAGAATATGGTTTTCGGTTTAACTGAGGTTCATTTGTAAAAATTCACGTTTCCGCCACTAATTCTCATTTTATTAATGATAACATTTGTGAAAGCCTAAAGTCCAAAATTAAACTTAATATACTTTTGATGGATTTTTTTTTTTTATTTAGGGTAGGGCTACTTGTGATCCCAAATTTTTTTTTTAATATCAATATAAAAAAAACTTATTTAAAAATTGTAAACACAAGTAAATAAAATTTGTAATCCAATTGTGACCACCTTGTGATAGTCATTTATATCATTTTTAGTCCGAAAATGGAGTTGAATAATTCCCTATAACTGTATACAAAAGGAGACGCAAAGCATCTTAAAAAAACAAAAATATTTATTTTGACTTGCTCCTTAATAACACCAGAAGATGATTAAATAAATGGACAGGCCCGATCCAGTTGAATAATGAATGGTCCAGGGGACGAAGCCGCTTTGACTAGACGCAAAGCCCAGCGAAAGCGGGCGGTGCAGCTAGTTTTTATTTTTTATTTTTTAATTAATTATTTTCCTCTTTTGTTGTTTCAGGTAAGCGATGATGATCTTTTATATACTTCCTTCTCTTCTGCTTCTGACGTAAGTCAATTATTTTTTTAAATTATGATGTTACATAGTGGACATGAGCAAGTGATAATTAATTTATAATTAGGAGATTTTATTGCACTTAAAGGTTAAAGTATTATTGGTAATGTATTTAATAAAAAAAGACAAGTTTCTTTTCCTTTTCAATTTTATTGCAGACTTTATAGCATGCAGTTTCGGTGAGTTAATCCACGATCTCAGGCCTGAAAACAATATTCGATTTTTTTTTTTTAACATTCAATCTTTTTTCTCATTCACACTCACATTCACCCACACATTCACACAGTCTTTTCGGCAACTTAGGCCATTTAAGACTTTGACGATAACCGTTAATTATTAAAATATCTATTGGGGGTCCAGGCATTTCTATTTAAGTCATTTGGTATCCAAAATGCCTTAAATAAATATTCGATTTTAGAATTTACTTGGTATAATAGTCTTGTCAAAATGTATATTATATATCGTATATATACGTACATAATTATTTTCTTTATTACCGCACATTTTTTTAAATGTGTATTCAAATTGTTTATTGTAAAGAAAGAAATTAATGATATTTATGTGCCCACGGGGCGTGGTGTTGAGGTTAGCGTGCTAACCTCATATACCAAACGTCGCGGGTTCGGACCCCAGGCAGTCCGATGATTTTATTTAAGCCATCTGGATACCAGATGGCTTAAATAAAAATGCCTGGACCCTAATATATATAAATTCATAAATAATTGTTATCGTAAATGTCTTAAATGGCCTGAGCTGCCGAAAAGACAGTGTGAATGTGTGTGGAGTGTGAGTGTGAATGAGAAAAAAAGTGTGAATGTTTAAAAAAAAAAAAAAAAAAAAAAAAAAAAAAAAAATGATATTTATGTACATTTTGACCAATCTATATACCAAATAAGTAAATTCTAAAATCGAATATTGTTTTCATGCCCGAAGATGGTGGATTGCCTTACCGAAACGTTATGCTAGCGCAGTTGGAAAATAAAAAGAAACGTGTGAATTTCTTCAAATAAACAAATCTCAAATTAATTTCCACTTTGTTAACGATTGTTGAATTGTTGTGTATGAATGGATTGAATGTCAGATGATCTCTGAAGTTGGGGGGAGGGGGAGGAGATGTTTGTGAATGGATATTATAAAAAAAATAAGTTCCAAGAGAGAGTGGCGATATTTCTTTAAATAAAATTCACTCACTTTTTCTTTTTTTTTTTTATAATCTCTTGGATATATTCCGGGATGAGAGATAATGTACACATACACTTTCCTCTAATAGGGAAGATATATTTTCTTATTAAAAAAAAAAAATCTATTTAAATTTTCTTATCTACTAAAAAATTAGTCTATTAAAAAGAATCTCTATTAAAAAAAAAAAAAAAAAAAAAAACTTATTGGAAAAAATATGCAAAGAGACAGTTTGACAGGATGAAAAATAGTTTCATGTTTTTAAGACAAGGGGAAAAAACGCAGAGAGAGAGAGAGAGTAATAAATAATTTAGTTTAGACAAGGAAGTAAGTACAGTAAGTCTCAAGAAAGAGGAACAAAAAAAAAAAAAACAAAAAACCTCAAATCTCCAAGCTTATAACTTGGGGATAAATAATTTCTTATTTTCTTTTAAAGTAAAATAATGTTGAAAAGTAGAAGATATTATTATAAAAAAGAAACAGCTCTCCTATATTAACTCTAGTTTAGAAAAATTCTAAAAAAAATAACGTTTATTTTTGTATATTCTTTATAAGCAGAGTTGGAAACAACCTGAGCTTATCAATAAATTAATTTAAATCAGTTATGACTTTTTTTTTTTTCACTCCAATTTTCTTTACAGCTGCTCTCGTCAACACTAGGTTTGATTGTGTGTGTAGTTTATTTAAAAAATTTTTAAAATTTTAAAAAATTTTTTTCTTTAAATATTTATTTTATAATTTTTCAGGTCAAACAATTGCAATTTTGTTTTCCGAATTCATTCATCTTCAGGACCTGTACAGATAATTTATTGTTATTACATTCAACATCTTATACAATCATACATACTTATATCTTCTTTATATATATAATTCTTCTGTACGTGTGTATGTGACTGAACTCCTCCTAAACGACTGAACCGATTTAGATGAAATTTTTTGTGTATGTTTGTGAGAGTCCCGGACAGGTTTTGTTTCACAAATAACAATAAGTTAATGAGTAATTAACCGTTAAAATAAGAAAAAAATAAAAATTAGGAGAAATAGTTGCCATGGTAACAAAATATAAATATTTACTCATGTTTACGAGTTTTTTTATTTATTTACATTTTGAATTCTAAAATATCGGCGTAAATTTTTTGTTTGTGTATCGGGAGAGTCCCGGAAAGGATATGATTCACAAAAAATCTTCAGTTCATGAATAATTAACCGTTAAAATAATCTCTATATATAAAAATGAAAAGGAAGGCGAGCAAGGGGTCCAGGGGGGCGCAGCCCCGCTAGGCGGGAAAGCCCCGCCGAAGGCGGGGCTTTGCGTCTAGTACATATATATATAATCACAGAACATTTCTTAAAATCTTATAAAATTTGTTATCCTAGGTTTAAAATAATTCACATCATCTTAATATAATCGTACCATGTACTTGCCTTAGAATTATACAGAATCTTTTTATATAATAGTTCCAATCCATTCATCAGTTCTTACCTTCTTTTTGGAATATATTATCCTATAATTGAATCATCAATTAGTTATTATATCATTACAATTATAGGATAATATATTCCAAAAAGAAGGTAAAAAGAACTGATGAATGGATTGGAACTTATTATATAAAAAGATTCTGTATAATTCTAAGGCAAGTACATGGTACAATTATATTAAGATGATGTGAATTATTTTAAACCTAGGATAACAAATTTTATAAGATTTTAAGAAATGTTCTGTGATTATATATATATGTATATAAGTATGTATGATTGTATAAGATGTTGAATGTAATAACAATAAATTATCTGTACAGGTCCTGAAGATGAATGAATTCGAAAACAAAATTGCAATTGTTTGACCTGAAAAATTATAAAATAAATATTTAAAGAAAAAAAATTTTTTAAAATTTTAAAAATTTTTTAAATAAACTACACACACAATCAGACCTAGTGTTGACGAGAGCAGCTGTAAAGAAAATTGGAGTGAAAAATAAGGTAACCTCGTCTCAGAATCGAATATTAAAATCAGTTATGACTTCTTTGTGATTGTTAAATACTAGCCGCGAAACCTGCCTTTGGAGTTCCCTCGCCTTTCCTTATACTTTTTAGATTTTATTTAATCATCCGAAAGCTTTTATTAAATACAAATTGTTTTACATGTTGACTGAAATAAATCTTTATTTATTTATTTAGGAATATGTACAAAAAATTCTTTTTACGGATTTGTTGTTCCACTTACAAAAAGAATTTAAAAAATTATTTCGGCCTACAGCATGTGGACAAAACATTGTCTAGGGTCAAATAAAGGTTTTATACTGTACAAATTAACTTTTTAACGAACCTATCTGCCCTAATTTGTGGAAAAAATTCCTCAAACATATTTATTTAATTATTTATTCATTTATCTTCTTTCATCATTTTATAATGTATGAAAGTATGTCATTATTACAAATTGATACAAAGTTTAAATTTAAAATGTATATTAATATCAGGGGCATATATAGAAATTAGGAACCGACCGAATATTCGGTGTCGGTTACGGTTTCGGCCAGTTTCGGCCAAAAATCCTGGTTTCGGCCGTAGTTTCGGTTTCGTCCAAAAAGTAGCCGAAACTGAGTCTGACAAGATGGGATGAGACTCGCATGCAAAAAAAAAAGGTCAAAAGATTTGCAAAAGCGGAAAAGGTGCGGAAAAAAAAAGGTAAAATGATTTTCACTGGAGGGGGAAAAAATTTCAAAAAAAAAAAAAAAAAAAAAATATTAATTTTTTATAGGAAATTCAAGTTTCGGTTTCGGTTACGATTTCGGCCGAAACTAAGATTGAGGCCGAATATTCGGTTTCGGTTTCGGCTCAAAATCTTGTTTCGGACGGACCCTAATAGAAACTTTTTTCAGAGGGGGCCCCGAACTCATTTTTAAATAAGCTTACACCCCCCTACAAAAAATATTTTAAAAATATCGTATATACCTCAGCCCCGAAGGGGCCCTGGCCTTCCTCCCAAAAAAAATATTTTCATTAAATTTATTTTTTTTAATCCTAATTTTTCCCTTTTCACTTGAGCCCCAAGGGGCCCGGCCCTCGCAAAAATTGCTTAGGACATCTTAGATATTCTTTGTGTCGGGTATTAAACTGGCGAGGCTCGTTCCCGGACGGAGGATATCTTCTTTTGAAATATTCCTGTACAGATCTCAGATATATATAGAGCCGGAATCGTAAGCACCTCCAATTTCTTAAATGCATCTCTACAGGTTTCTCGAGGTCCAATACCAGCGATACACCTGATGATCCTCTTCTGGGCAATGAAGATCTTCCGGGCTGATATGGATGCTCCCCAAAGATAAATCTGATTCTTGATTCCACCTCAGCCTCAACTGATGAAGATCCAGCATGTTTCTCAAATGTCTTATTTGATAACAGATTGAGTCGAGTTTCTACATTAATTTGTCGCAATGATGTTTCCATGAAAGGTTTTTGCCAATCATTATGCCAAGTGAACATATACTGTCTACATTTTCTGCCTTGTCCTCAAACATTCGATGGCCGTTTAAAATACAACACAATCGATAATTTGACAATTTTTTTCTCCCCTAGATGAGAGTAGATTGACCCGAAACGTTGACAAAAACGTATTATTTATTGGCTGCCTAGCTAACTCCTTGTTTTTCTTTTATCGTGGTGGGCAACAATTCATAAAAAAATCAACAGTTGAGCCAACTACTGCTAACCAATACAGCTTTGATACGGATAGTACACTTATAGAAGATGCAAAATATTTTTAAAATTTAACAAAGATTAATTATCTAATTTATAGTCTAGTTATGTTTTTTTTTGTTAGTAGTTTCTTATTTGGACCGAGATAATCTTTTTTATTAGAATTGTATATTTCCGGAAGTTACTTGGATAAAATCAGCGCTGGTTGTTGTTTATAAGAACCCTCCAAACAGTAAAGAGAATTTTTCAAAAGAATTTAGATTTATAAAGACGTTGCTACATACCATGTCAACTTAAATGACAATTTGACATCACTTTTTGTCCTGATGAAGAGTGCGATCGGCACTCGAAACGTCGACAAAATATAGACTTATTTTTTCACGTTGGCTGCTCTTTTTCCACATCCCCATATAAGATACCTCTAAGAGTTTATTTACTTTTCCTTACCTCTATATATATAGAGGTAAGAGAAAGTAAAATTAATCTCGCTAAAAGCAATTTAATAAATTTATTTTTTTAGGATAGTAGGTCCTCTTTCTAATAGAGATACACATTTTATTTGAATATTCCATTGGGGGTTTGGAAAAGTACGTTTTTACATTCAACTAGGAGGACGCTGGGGAAATTTATATAAATATAGCCAGCCCAAACTATACTAGAAATAGTCAATGCAAATAAAAAGAAAAAAAAAGTTTACATTGATTCTAAATTCTCTATAGAAAAAAAAATAATGAAATAAATAAAATGCAAATGATAAAATCTCCGAAAAGATTAGAATAAAATCATCAGGTACCAAAAATCAGGAGAAAAATATTCATATATAGAAATTAATTTGGGACGGAACAAGTACCGTATATAATAGAGGGGTATCCGTGTGTCTGTCTTTGTTTTACCATCTTACCTTCATTTTGAAACGAAATTTTGCAGTCTAATAGTGAACAATAAATTTTTAATATTTTTATTTATTTAGTTCGGGAGCGACGTCTAAACTTACTTTAGAAAAACTAGACTATTATAAGGAATTTTTCAATGCGGTTTTTTTTTAAATGAATTAAATTCATAAGAGATTATTGGGACATGGAGCTATAATTTGTTTAATGACTTATTGAAAAATTATCGTAATTAATTTTTTTTGTTATCAAGCAAATACAAAAAAAACAATCTGTCCCAATAATCTTTAATTTTTTTTTAAATTTAAAAATGAATTTATTGTTATTATTAATCACATATTAATTAAGAAATTATTAAAATAAGCTTAGATGATTTATTTAAAAATCAACTGTCAAATTAGTTCAGCATTCTTGCAATAGATGGCAGGCTAGTCTAACAGCCGATCCCCTAATAGCCTATATTTATATATTTATATGCTTTTATAAAAGATACATAATATATAATAACATTTATAAAGTATTTATTGATAAAAGATCAAAGAAAATCAACCAAATGCATTAAATATTATTAGCTACCATTCTGACATCTCTTGGCAAATTTTTGAATTACTTGATTTTTGGGCTTACTTTTTATGACACACAACGCCATCTTATCGGGAAAAACATTAGTAACACCTTCGCTCCTATTCCGCCTTAAGATCAACGGAGGACATTTAGATCCCGTCTCTATTTATTCAAATTTATTAGTAGCCAATAATTTGGTATCCAAATGGCTTAAATAAAATCATCGGACTGCCTGGGGTCCGAACCCGCGACGCACAGTGGGCTGAAATAGGAAAAAAGCGGCCATAATTCGAAAAAATGAACTTCAAAATATAAAAACAACGTTTTGCACACCAATAATAGACTATATGTGGACCTCAGTACAATAATTTATTTTTTTTTACCCAACCCAAACCCGAGTTATAGAGCGCCAAAGTGGGCAAGAAAACTTACTAACTTTTCTTTGCGTTTTAAGTCGATATTCAGGAATTTTTTTTCATGTATTAATATTGATCCAATTTTAATGAAATTTTTTTTAAATCATAGGTAAATTAATCTTCTTTCTGAAAATATTTTTGTTTTTCTTGTATTTCAGTTATTTATTTTTAAATAGATTTTTTTTGTAAGTAAAAAAAAAGCAATATAAATTTTTTTCAATTTCAAAAAAGTATATGGGATCCATGCGGATCCCTAACAAACTCAATAGATTCTGAAACTAGAATACATGTAGAACATGATTGCATCGGAACTTTTTGCCCGAATTTGCCCGCCGAATTTTTATTAATTTTTTTATAATTAAATCGGCAGAAAAACAAATGATTTCCCTCAAACCATATGAACTTCTCTCTGCTTTACAGATAATATTGAAACGTGACAAAGGGCTGACGGACAAAATAAAATCAGGCTATATAAGAATGACCATAAAATTTTATGGTGGGGCCTCAAATTTTGTAATCTTTTGAAAAAATAATCTATGAAAAGGAAATATCCAATATTTGAAAATTTCATTTTTTCTTGTTCATATTCTTATTAATATTATTGAAATAACTATATTATTTTTGTATTCAAGTGGTAAAGCCCCCCCTGGACCCCCTTACATGCCTTCGATGAGCAAATGTATCAAATTTATTCTTGCTCACTGTTTGGAAATTTTGCAATTGCTCGACTTCGGCGCAAAATTTTTAAATTTCCTTCACTGACTCCACTTCCTTTGTCTCTGGTCAATCAGCAAGAGAGAGTGGTAAACAGGAACATAAAACAGAAGTTAGTGGCTAGAGCTTTATATTATAGTAATGATATTTATTTTTTAGCAAATAATTTTTATTTAAGTATACATAGAAGCTGACTCCAAGGGGCCCAAGGGGCTCGAGCCCCCTCCCCCCAAACCCCCCAATGTTGAGGGAAGAGAAAATAAGTCATCTTTGTAAACAGCAATCCATTAAAATGTATATAAAGACGTATTGCTTATATAAGTTATATCAAAAAAAAAATATTTTTTGGCCCTTTGAGTAAGGGGTAGTTTACCCCATCTATATATTTTGTAAAAATAAATGACATTTTTGTAACGAGTGACCTTTAAAATATATATAAAGACATATTGCTTGTAATTGCAAAAAAAAAAATATTTTGTTGCTCCATTCAGTAAGGGGTAGTTTACCCCATGTGTAGAAATAAATGACATTTTTGTAACGAGAGACCTTTAAAATGTATATAAAGATATATTGCTTGTAATTATCAAAGCAAAATTTTTTTTGACACCTTGAGTAAGGGGTAGTTCACCCCATGTGTGTTTTTTGTAAAAATAGATGACATCTTTGGAATCAGCATCCATTAAAATGTATATAAAGACATATTGCTTGTAATTATCAAAAAAAAAATTATTTTTTTGCTCCCTTCAGTAAGGGGTAGTTCACCCCATGTATGTTTTTTGTAAAAATAAATGTCATTTTTGTAAAACGCATATTTTTTTTGATTTTTTGACATATGTTTTTCTTTATATTTCACACATAATAATTTTTTTTTTCAACTTTGTCCAGGGGTAATTTCAACCCCTTTCGGTAAAATATGAAAATATTGAAGGGTATAGAAGAACATATGATTCTGTATGTATAGTTTTAATTTTGTAAAAATCCTCCCAAAAAAGATAATTATGGCCGCTTTTTTTCGATTTCAGCCCACTGTGCGACGCTCGGTATAGAGGCTATGAACGCTACCAACTAGATCAAGCCCGTGGGCTTACATTAAATAAATATGTTTATTTTTAATAAAAAAGGATTTGAACGCGGATCTTTTTTGTAGAAGTCAACTCCCTAACTCGCTACAATAGCGACCCCCTCCTGTATAATAATAAAATTGCTTTGTTTTGTGGGATTTAGGAAGACTAAAGAATTTTTTTTTTTTTTTTAAACACTACACTTTTTTTCTCATTCGCACTCTCACATTCACACAGTCTTCTCGGCAACTTAGGCCATTTAAGACTTTAGACGATAACCGTTATTTAATAATAATATATATTTATTTGGGGTCCAGGCATTCTTATTTAAGCCATTTGGTATCCAAATGGCTTAAATAAAATCATCGGACTACCTGGGGTCCGAACCCGCGACGTTTGGTATACGAGGTTAGCACACTAACTTCTACACCAAGCCCCGAGGGCGACTAAAGAATTTGATGATTGACCATCAAAGTAAAGGCAAGGGCCGGGAAAGTTTTGTAACTTTGCCACAATATTGCAGATTTTGCTATTTTGCATAATATATTTGACTTTTGAATAGAGAGTTGTTTTGTAACAAAACATGTCAAACGAGGAAAGGAGAAAAGTGAAGCAGCAACAGCAAATGTCGGCATCTAATTCCATTCAAGTTCATATTTCATTCGACGAACAAACACCGCAATTATTAATCGGACACGAAGACGACGACGACGAGTGCCGCAAACACAAACACACATAGGCCCCTTGATAAAATGTGCAAATCTGCCGGTGACATATGAATAGCAGCAGCCAACAGTCAACACAAGGGGGACAGGGGGGGACAGCTTGCCTTGCTCAATGGCCATCCAGCAACTATTTATTCAATTAAGGCCCTGCTCTCTCTCTGTGTGTGTATGTAATTATGGCAGAAAAACCAAAAACCCTCTCTCGGGTCTATGAACAAATTAACAAGGGTTCATCATTGCGGTAGAAAAATTTATATAACGTCTTTTCTCGTTAAATTCTGTTGTTGAATGCAAAAAAATTATTGAATATTTGAAATCAAAATAAAGCATGAGCTACGAGGTTGCAATTTGATAACCATTTTTTGAACCACTAAAATAAGCGCTTTTGAAAAAAAAAATCGGCCAAAAAGTATTAGTTCGTTATTGATGTACTTTTTACTTTCTCTTACCTATGTATATATGTTAATATATATAGAGAGAGAAAGTATTGGATTCATGTCAAAAATTCGATGTCGAGATTTTGATGGATCTTCGCGTTTTGAGGTCCCCTGAATCCAAAAAAGTGGTTTTCGCGACATGGTCTGTCTGTGGGTGTGTGGGTGTGTGTGGTGTGTGGGTGGGTGGGTGGGTGTGTGTGTGTGTGTGTTCAATTTTAAGCATGAAGGAATTAAGCTAGGAGGTTGAAATTTTATATTTAAGTTAGACACCCCCCGGGACCGGAAAAATAAGCTTTTAATCAAAATCGGCCAAAGAGTACTAGGAGGAAGGATATAAATGCAGGCGGCCAAGAAATAAAAACGCTCTCGATTCCCTTTGAATGTCCAGACGTTTCGGGCAAAATTTATTCGCCCATCCTCAGTGAACTATTCTAGTGGGAGAGAGTCAAGTCTCCTTTGGTATACATAGTTGTTGTTAGGTCCTACTACGTATTCTATTTAATGTGACAATATGATGATAAATGAGTTTTTTGTTGTTAAAACTTTTTGCTATTTTCATAGTCAAGATACAATCAAGTAATGTAATTTTTTATTTCTTGGCTGCCTGCATTTATATCCTTCCTCAATACATTTCCAGCCATTAAACATTATTACAAAGAGTACTAGTACTTTACTGATGTACTTTTTCAGTTTTTTACGATTTTCTCAAAATTTGCTCCAACGATTTTTTTTTAAATTCAAAAATCAATTATTTTTTAGATTCTCTTTAAAATGTATATTCTCATTTTGCGATTGAAATCTTCTGAAGACCACTTTACTCTTGTATTTCATAGGGAAGGATAGGAGAAATGGTTGCCATGGTAACAAAATATAAATATTTTCCCATACTTATAAATTTTACATCTGAATTCAAATGTTCCGTACTGTCGGGAACTAAATATATGTCGACACGAAAAATCTGGTGTGACAAGCACAGAACACAACTTTCGATTACCGAAGGTAAGAGAAAGTTGTGTGCTGTGCGCCAGTCACACCAGATTTTTTTAGTATTTTTCGATTTTCTCAAAATACGCTTTCTAATTTAAGCTATTTGGTATCAGAGCTGGGGTAATGAGTACTTTTACTTTTAGTACTTGACAAAACTACTCAGTAAATTTAAGTTTATCTAATTTATATTTAAGTTAGGCACCCACATGGGGCAAAAAGAAAGTTGCGTGCTGTGCGACCAGTCACAGCAGATTTTTAAAATATTTATTATTTTTATATGAGGAAAATACTTGAAAATAAATTAATTTTTGGGGGAAATTGATCCCACTGAATAATAAAATTACATCTAAAAAAGTCTTAAAACTTTAAAAAGTAGTATTTTTAAAAGTACTCAGTACTTTTTTCCAGTACTGGTACTGGTACTTGTTCATTTTCAGTACAATACTGAGTATTTCAAGTACTTTTGGAAAGTACTGGCACTGGGTACTGGAAGTAAAAAAAAAAATTTTCAAGTACGGGTTACTTAATACTTTTGAAAAGTACTTACAACAGATTTGCCAATTTGGTATCCAAATGGCTTAAATAAAATAATCAGACTGCCTGGGATCCGAACCCGCCACCCTTGGTAGAGAAGGCAAACACGCTAGCCACTACACCAATCCCGGGAGTGCATTTATGTAATCTATGAATGTAAACAAATCCTCAAGCAGTCACTGGAATGGAATAGTAATAATAATTTTTCTCACATAATTAAGAAAAAAGCGGGTCCTCCGGCTTGGCTTAGTTGGTAGCGTGCTAACCTTCTATACCTAGGGTCGCGGGTTCGGATGCCAGGCAGTCCGATATTATGAGTGGGAAAAAATTGTGAGTGTTTTAAAGAAAAAAGAAAAGCTGAGGAACTGCCGCAGGTGGGCTTCAGCCATCTGTTGGGGGGTCCAGTGGGCTAAGTACCACAAAGACAGCCCAAGGCGGGCGGAGCGGCTAGTACATTTCAAAAAGACCTAACTTCTCTTTCAGATTTTAAATCAATTTTAGCTCTCATTGTACCTAATATTAAGGGAGAGAGCTTGTGCAGAGATTACGGTGTCCGTCTGTCTGTCCGTAAGCATAAAAAGTAGGGCCTGAACTAAATAAAGGTTGTAGCATATACGCATTTAGCATAAAAAACTGGTGCTAGGAAAAATAGGTTATGGTCCCCAGCACTTGCGGTTTTTTTAAATATTTAACATTTATTAATTTATTTCCATTTGTTTACATTTTAATTTTTTGTTTACATTCATCAAAAAGTAAACAAATGTTGCCATTTTTACTTTCTCTTACCTATGTATATATGTAATATATATATAGAGAGAAAGTATTGGATTCATGTCAAAAATTCGATGTCGAGATTTTGATGGATCTTCACGTTTTGAGGTCCCCTGAATCCAAAAAAGTGGTTTTCGCGACATGGTCTGTTTGTGTGTGGGTGTGTGTTCAATTTTAAGCATGAAGGAATTGAGCTATGAGGCTGAAATTTTATATTTAAGTTAAACACCCCCTGGGACCGGAAAAATAAGCTTTTAATCAAAATCGGCCAAAGAGTACTAGTACTTTACTGATGTACTTTTTCAGTTTTTTTCGATTTTCTCAAAATTTGCTCCAACGATTTTTTTTAAAATTCAAAAATCAATTATTTTTTAGATGCTCTTTAAAATGTATATTCTCATTTTGCGATTGAAATCTTCTGAAGACCACTTTACTCTTGTATTTCATAGGGAAGATATGAGAAATGGTTGCCATGGTAACAAAATATAAATATTTTCCCATACTTATAAATTTTACATCTGAATTCAAATGTTCCGTACTGTCGGGAACTAAATACATGTCGACACAAAAAATCTAGTGTGACAAGCACAGTACACAACTTTCGATTACCGAAGGTAAGAGAAAGTTGTGTGCTGTGCGCCAGTCACACCAGATTTTTTTTCTTAAATATTGAGAAATAACATCTTTGAACCTCTCATTTTTTTTGACAGTTGTATATATTGACGCGCCACGAGTTACGTTATCATCATAAACATCTATCAGGACTTTTTTTTACGATGACACATCGATTCACATCTATTTTTCATTTCAAATCGAAAGAAATATGTCTCCTAACAATCGGGCACCAAATAAAATGTTTAAAGTCAAGAAAATCAACAGAGAGATCGCCCCTTTGAATTCACTACTGTAAATTCTTTCCTTCTTTTTATCTCACTGTAGGCGTTTATAGTTGATAGCTTTATTATTTCTTCCAATTTTAAAAACAAGAAAGATTTTTGGAATTTTATTAATTCTTTCAAATATGAAATAGAAACGCGCCTCTCTCTCTCTCTCTCTCTCTCCCTTTCTTTTAATCAATATCAGCTAGCTTTTAAACAAATAGACGTCAACCAATTGGCTGACGTTCTTTTGAAGTTAGTTGCCCCCCCCTCCCTCCACCTTTTGTGACGTCAGGTGTGTCCGCTTTAGGCTATTAAAACAGAGCCAATGGTTCGAAAAAAAAACAAAATGCTCAAAGGAAACGACCCTTCCGGCTCAAATCAACCAACAAAAATCACCCTGAGGGGGAGGGAGGAGAGTCAAACAAGAATGCCAAGCAATTTAAGAGGGAATAAAACTGGACTGGTTGCACACAACACAAATTTCTCTTACCTTCTGGGCTTGTCATGCCGTGTTTCCGCCGATAAGATGTAAAATTCATAAAGGGAAAATATTTATTTTGGAGTTTAGGCTTTCACAGTTGTTATCATTAGTAAAAGAATTAGTTTTTCTGTATAATTGTGGTTTATATGTAAAAAAAAAATTACAACGTTTCGGCCACTCATTCTGTGGCCTTCTTCAGGTACAATTCAGCTAAGATCATAAAGGCTGTTACATCTGTGACAATTTCAATTGAATTATTTGAGAACAAACAAGATGGCTGCTGCTTCTCGACATGCACGCCATCTACACATGAGCGATCGCAGCGCCCCTACATACAATCTGACATGAAATTCAAATATTGTATTTTTAAAAAATATTAGTATACGCTCTCTAAACTGTACAAATAATTAATGACAAATTTGTACAGTTTAGAGATTTTTTAAAAATACAATATTTGAATTTCATGTCAAATCGTATGTAGGGGCGCTGCGATCGCTCATGTGTAGATGGCGTGCATGTCGAGAAGCAGCAGCCATCTTGTTTGTTCTCAAATAATTCAATTGAAATTGTCACAGATTTAACAACCCTTAGTTGAATTGCACCTGAAGAAGGCCACAGAATGAGTGGCCGAAACGTTGTATTTATTTTACAAATAATCTAATTCTTTTGGAAAATATTTATAATCAGTTACCATGATATATAATAATTCAAGGGAAAATGAGAATATACATATTAAAGAGAATTTTTTAAAATAATTGATTTATGAATTTTAAACAAAATCTTTGGAGCGAATTTAGAGAAAAACGAAAAAAACTGAAAAATTGTATCAGTAAAGTACTAGTACTCTTTGGCCGAATTTGTTCAAAGGCTTCGTGTCACGTGCCAGGACTTAAATCTCAAATTTGAACCTCCCTAGCTCTTTTAGTATTTTGTTTACAGACAGTCAAATAGACCATGTCGCGAAAACCACTTTTTACTTTCTCTTACCTCTATATATATGTTAATATATAGACAGAGAAAGTAATGGATTCATGTCAAAAATTCGATGTCGAGATTTTGATGGATCTTCACGTTTTGTGGTCCCCTGAATCCAAAAAAGTGATTTTCGTAACATGGTCTGTCTGTGTGTCTGTCTGTCTCTGAACAAAATATCTCAAGAACGGAAAGAGCTAGAAAGTTGAAATTTTATATTTAAGTTAGGCACCCCCATGGGACGTGACACGAAGCTTTTGAATAAAATCGACCAAAGAGTACTAGTACTTTACTGATGCACTTTTTCAGTTTTGTTTTTCGATTTTCTCTAAATTCGCTACAACGATTTTTTTTTAAATTCATAAATCAATTAATTTTTAGATTCTCTTTAAAATGTATATTCTCATTGTGCCATTGAAATCTTCTGAAGACCACTTTACTCTTGTACTTCATAGGAACGATAGAAGTGGTTGCTATGGTAATAAAATATAAATATTTTCACATACTTATAAATTTTACATCTTGAATTCTAATAAATCGGCGGAAACTACTCTCTAAAAACGAATTAGTAAAAAACTACTAATTCATAGTGAATAGTCACCTTTTTAAGATGTGCAAAGTAGACCACCCGTAAATAGTGGATATCCACTTTTTCAATTAGTAAAAATTATTAATTTGAAAAATTCACTAATTGAATAAGTGAATTTTTAAAAAAAAATAATGACCAAAAAAAAGAAACGTTTAAGATATATGAAATAAGGTGCGATGACACCGGGACCTTAACTTGTGACCTTAACTTGTGTTTACTGACTCGAGTTCTAGCCGAACCCACTTAAACTTGACTTACTCTTACTTCTTTGTTATTTGGTATATAAGTATGTCGCTGGTGTTAACAATGCTTTTTACTTGAATGTTACTATATTCCTTCCCAGCAATTTATTTCTAAATAAACTTAATAAAACTAATTATCGTTATATCAAGAAATATTTTTACTAAATTTTAAGTAAAAATATTTCTTAATTGACTATTTAAAAAATAATATTTTATTAATTTAAAAAAATTTGGAATCTATCTGTTTTGACTTAACATATATTTCCTGCAATTTTTAACAAAAAATACAAGTTATCTCAATATTATTATTTATTTGTATTATTATTACTTAAATAAAGCCTTATATTGCCAAAAATGTCTTTATTAAGGAACCGATCAAACAGCTGGTCGGCCATGTTGGCTTCTCAGACAGCCGGAATTGAATGAACTACTTTTTGAATTAGTAAAAAAATAACTAATCTAAAAGTAACCAATAAATTTACTAAATATATTAGTAGATTCTACTCAAAATGACTAAATTTGATGTAATTTTCTTACCTACTGTTTGAATAAGTAAAAATTCTACTAATTCGTTTTAAGAGAGTAAATATATGCCGACACGAAAAATCTGATGTGACAAGCACAGATTACCTTTGGTAAAAGAAAGTTGTGTGCTGTGCGCCAGTCACGCCAGATTTTTTTAGGAAAATTCCTCTAGTCTTTGACCTGATTATTATAATAATAATAAATTAAATAAAAAAAAATTCCTTTATTAGCCCTTTCTCTCTAAAATTCAGAACAAAGTTAAAAAAAAAAAATTCCCTCGCAGCAATTTGAAATGCCTGTAGCCTACACCTGTCTCAAATAGAATTACAAGTTGCGAATTCTGGTTGGCTGACGGAATGCGGGAGGGGGAGGGGGGTTACTAGAAATTGAACCACGAGAGAGAAGTTGGTGGGGGGGGGGGGCTAAAAATAGCGGAGCTTCAAAGGGATCAACTATTAAACAACGTTACGTGGATCAGCCAGCCCTTTGTCTCCGTCTTTGCCTCTCTGCTCTCTCAACGTTTTATTAAAACAAAAAAATTATAACTAATAAATAAATAGAGATCAGCTTCCATTTAACTTTTAGTAAGGGCAAAGTTACGAGTGTAATAATCCCTTTTATGTCAGATATGCATAAAGGAACCAAGCGCCATTATGATCGAAATTGAGATAAGACCGCCATCTTGTAGGGAAAAGACCTCTTTATTTAAATAGCAACATTATTAATCTGTTAACTTTTTTTAAACAAGAAGAAAAGTTATTGCCATTGGGTTTGTTTACAATTATGCATACGAAATGCCCCCTATCTCGGATTTAGGTTAGTGGCGCTTGGTTCCTTTATGCATAACATTTTTAATTCCTCACGAATCACTAATCAGATAAGGATGAAATTTCCCAAATTTAAAGTCCTAAATGATCGTAAGATAATATTAAAAGTTGGAGTGAATCGGTCCATAGGGGACGATAAAAATGAGAGAATATTCTCAGATTCCCCTGGATAAAATCTTTTCATAGAGAGAGAAAGTATTGGATTCATGTCAAAAATTCGATGTCGAGATTTTGATGGATATACACGTTTTGAGGTCCCCTGAATTCAAAAAGTGATTTTCGCGACATGGTCTGTCTGTCTGTCTGTCTGTGTTCAATTTTAAGCATGAAGGAATTGAGCTAGGAGTTTGAAACTTTATATTTAAGTTTTGTAGTAGGAACCGACCGAATATTCGGTTTCGGTTACGGTTTCGGCCAGTTTCGGCCAAAAATCATGGTTTCGCCTAGTTTCGGTTTCGGCCAAAAAGTAGCCGAAACCAGAGTCTGAAAAAATGGGATGAGACTCGCATGCAAAAAAAAAAAAGGTCAAATGATAAATGATTTGCACTAGAGGGAGAGAAAAAATTTAATCTCCCTAAAAAAAAGGTAAAATTATTTTCACGGGAGGGAAAAAAAATTCAAAAAAAAAAAAAGGTAAAAATGAAAAAAATTTTTATAGGAAATATAAGTTTCGGTTACGGTTACGGTTTCGGCCGAAACTAAGGTTGAGGCCGAATATTCGGTTTCGGTTTCGGCTGAAAATCTTGTTTCGGTCGGACCCTATTTTGTACCCTCCTGGACCGTGAAAATAAGCTTTTAATCAAAATCGGCCAAAGAGTACTATTACTTTACTGATGTACTTTTTTTAGTTTTTTTTTTTTAATTTTCTCAAAATTCGCTCCAACGATTTTGATTAAAATTCAAAAATCAATGATTTTTTAAATGATCTTAAAATTGTATATTCTCATTTTGGCTATGATGCAATCGGCCCAATTAAGAGTGTAATTTTTTAAGGGCCTTTTTACGTGTTAATTTGTGAGTAAATAAAGTAATTTCTCAATTTAAGAAGAATCGATAAACAGGGAGAGTATATTGTTGTTTTTGAAAGGGGAAGTCTATAAATGCACCCACCAGTGGCAGAGTTATCTAGCGTATGTATAATTTGCCACCTGTTATAGAGAGTTTGCATAGTTGGTCGCTTGGCGAACTCATTAATCTTAGGGCCGAGCAATCAGGGCCAGAAGGCCTGCCTGGCTTCAGGAATAAAATGAATGTCCTCTGTATTTCGGGCAGAGGGGGATGGAGAACAAAAAAACAACAACAACAACAACAGGCCTTTGATCAATGGCCTCTAAAGAATTGCCAGCGCAGGTGACAGCCTAAAAGGGAGAGGGAAAGGGAATAAAATATCATTTAATTTCGGGGTGGAAATTTTTCTTTGTCTCTCATCAATTTAATTGCTCTCAAATGAACTAACTCGACGTCTAATATTTTTGTTAGACACAAAGCTTTAAACAAAATCGGCCAAAGAGTACTAATACTTTACTGATGTACTTTTTCATTGTTTTTCCATTTTCTCTAAATTCGCTGCAAAGATTTTGTTTAAAATTCATAAATCAATTATTTTTTAGATGCTCTTTAATATGTATATTCTCATTTTGCCATTGAAATCTTCTGAAGCACATTTTACTCTTGTACTTCATAAGAAAGTTAAGGAGAAATTGTTACCATGGTAACAAAATATAAATATTTTCCCATCTTTATAAATTTTACATCTTTGCCAGGTTGCAAGAACATATTTAACGGTTCGTTAAACGCTTTTGTTGGTTTAAACCTTCCGCTAAATAATTTTGGGTTGCAAGAACGTATTTAAAGATGATTGGTTCGTAAAAGCTGTATTTAAACTAAAGGTTGAAATTCGGAGCTTTAAACTATAAAGTATCCACTAACCTGATTAGTTTCATTGAAATAAATAAGAATTTAGTGACTATAGATCTATTATCACGCGAGAGAGGTAAGATAGAAATACATTAATTTAATTGAGTTTTCTTTAGTTTCTGAAACGTTTTAAGCGATATTATTAATTATTATAGATATTCATCTGACGAAGAGAAAAAGTGAGGTTATAGTATATTCCCAGTTTCTTTATAATTTAACATCTGACAGCCAGAGCAACCAACGTATTTATTATTTTTATTTTACGATATTTAAATATTTAAACATTTTTTGTTTTGTAACCTAATATTAACAATTAAAATTGAAAGAATACAAATATAATTACTATTTTTATTTCTTTTATAATTTTGGTACTATTATAAATTATACAATTTGACAATGCGCCCTTGCGGTCAACTGGGCCAACTACATAGAGAGCTGTCATTTTCGGGGGCCCAATCGTTTTGCATCTATCTATATATCTTAACAGTAGGGAATAGTTAACCGTTCCTTTAAAGTTGCTTTAGCAACAGCCTATAATTTTAAACCCCAAAGCGATGTTTACTAAGAGACTTTTAAATATTTACAAAACTGTTTTCTTGCAACCCGGCACTTGAATTCTAATATATCGGCTCAACTAACAAGGGGAGTGCATGGCCTTCCCGTCACCGATTTGAACGAAAATTTTTTATGTGTAGTACTTAATGAAAAACAAATTCTGTTAAAGCGAGAGAATGCGTTCGTCTAAAAAAAAAAAAAAAAAAAAAAAAAAAATGTTAAAGATTGCCAGCATGCCTAAGCAGGGGCGGATTAAAGGGGGGGAGGGGGGACGCCCCGAGAAGAAACAATGTTATAAAAACTAGTAATCTAAAGAAATTATGATTTCCGGGCTTAATTTCAATTGAATTGTCAATCAATCAATTTAAATAAATAGGAAAGGGGTCTAAATGCATAGATCCCACAAAGTCTTAAATAAAAAAAAATTAAAAAAAAAAACCGCCCCCCGACAAAATTGCATTAACGACTGCTTAAGCCGTTGCTAACAATAACATTTCGAAAACGCGCGATGGGTAGATTGGTAGCGTTCATACTTTGTAAACGCGAAATCTCGAGTTCGAATCTAGTCGTGTGAAACTTTTTTTGTGTAATTTATTTGATTTGTTTTCACTCTTTATAATAATTTGGCCTTAATGTATTATTTACAATTAATGTTAATATGCTAACAAAAAAAAAAAATATTGTAAATTTATTTGTGTTCAATTAATCATTACTGGACAATATATAAAGCGCTAGCCACTCACTTCCGTTGTATGAAATAAATAAATTGCACAATAAAAGTTTCACATGACGATATACGAACTCGAGATTTTACGTTTACAAAGAATGAACCTACCTCTCTAACCACCGAGGTTTTCCTTTTCGAAATGTTATTGTTAGCAACGGCTAACGGCTTTTTTTAGACGAACAGATCAGATTTTTATTTCTGCATAATTGCAGATATTAAAATAAATTTATATCCTCATGGCTCCCTTGGCTGAATATTATTAATGTTGACAATGTCAACACCTCTTGGCTCCAGTCATGAAGATCAATTGAAAAAAAAAAAGCAAATAACGTCATCAGTTTTTTTTTTTTTTTTTTAATAAATGAATATTTCCCCTACGGGGTATTTATTTAGTTAAATAAATTGACTTTGAGCGAATACGGGCACAGAGGCAGACGGGCAGACTTACGTAAAAAAAATACAGATCAGGAGTTTCATTTATTATATCCTATGCGATTGATGGAAGGGAATAATTTAAGAAATCTGGTGTGTGACTGAACAGTCGCACAGAACACAACTTTTAATTAATTTGATGCCTATTAAGGGGGTTCAGGAGCGACGCGTCGCTCTTCGTCTAAACTTACTTTAAAAAAAACTAGACTATTATAAGGACTTTTTCAAAGCGGTTTTTTTTTTTAAATGAATTAAATTCATAAGAGATTATTGGGACATGGAGCTATAAATGTAATATATTAGAAATAGAAATAATTCAGTCTTGTAACATCGGATATATTTATTGAATCAAAAAAACAATATTTATCCACCTCGTAACCATAATAGTGGAAAATAGAAAATATTAAATATTAATACAATATATATATATTACATCTCTCTCTTTTTTTTTATTAATCTTCTTCTTGAACAAAGGGTTTAAAGAACGTTGAATTTCTCTTGAATAATTTTCCATTTTTAGCTTCAGCTAAAATGCAATTCCCAATTCTTTTTACAACTTTTAGCTTCTCCGGTTCAAAATTAGTTGAAAATTTATTCGTCTTATTTCTTTTCATTAAAACAAAATCTCCTACATTGATGAACTTTTCTTTGGCATTCCTTAGTTTATCCGCATATTCATTCTTCTTCTGTTTTTGAATAGAATCACGTTCCAAAATTTCTTCTGGAATTTTGACTGAGTTAAGATTATTTCCCAAAGATGGGATTTTATCTTTTAATTTCCGTCCAAAGAAAAGTTCAGCCGGGCTAGCCCCCGTCGTTTGGTGGATGTGATTCCGGTACATTAATAGATACTTGTTCAATTCTCTTTTCCAATCTTGTTTAAATGCGTTGGCAATTTGTAATCTCTTTGTGATACCGGGATTCAATCTCTCTACTGTTCCATTCGCTTGTGGATGTAGAGGAGTTATAGTATGATGTTTTATACCACACTCTTTCAAATATTCTTCTATCTCTTTGCTCACAAAATTTGTACCGTTATCCGAAGTCAGTTTCTCTGGGTAACCATATCTAGTGAAAATGGTATCAAATACTTTGATAATCACTGAAGATGTGCAACTACGAACTGGGATAACTTCAATAAATCTACTATAATAATCAATGAGTGTTAAAAATTTCAAATTATTTGGAAATGGACCCAATATATCTGTAGCGACCACTTGCCAGGGATGTTCGGGAAGTTGAGTTGCCTTTATAGGTTCAGGTTTTTCTATAATTTGTTTAATGACTTATTAAAAAATTATCGTAATTAATTTTTTTGTTATCAAGCAAATACAAAAAAACAATAATCTGTCCTAATAATCTTTAATTTTTTGTAAATTTAAAAATGAATTTATTGTTATTATTAATCACATATTAATTCAGAAATTTTTAAAATAAGCTTAGATGATTTATTTAAAAATCAACTGTCAAATTAGTTCAGCATTCTTGCAATAGATGGCAGGCAGCAGTGAAAAGAAAAACGCTAAATTTTCAGCAAATTTTTTATTAGTTTTCAAGGTGATATTTCCAAATATTTCGGAGACCTATCGGCACTCCTTCTTCAGTGGATTTCACCTCCTTCACCACGTATGCCCATTTGAAATGATTAATAATTGCTAGACGTGTAAGATGGTCGCTTCAAAGCGTTTTAAATGCAAAGAGAATACGTGGTGAAATCTACTGAAGGAGTGCCGATAGGTCTCCGAAATATTTGGAAATATCACCTTGAAAACTAATAAAAAATTTGCTGAAAATTTAGCGTTTTTCTTTTCATAAATACAAACTTCAGCAACACCATATATTATGATATTCTATGAAGTTTGAAATCTTGAAACGCAATTTTTCTGAATAACTTCTGAACTACTGAAGGGATGGTCATGAAATTTGCTCCAGGTCTAGAGGCTATCATCTTAATTATTATGCGTGAGTTTCTTAAGAATTGGCTCAGAGGCTGCTGAGAAAACCGTTGTTCACGATAATAATTTACCGCTCATTTTTACCGCTACCTGCGGTCCGATTTATTTCTAGTTTTAATAGTCACGCCAGATTTTTTTGATAAAATTTATAAACATGGAAAAATATTAATATTCGAAATTATTATTATTATTATTCTTTTTTATTTTCTTTATTTATTTTATTTTATTTTATTTTTATATTATTATTATTATTCTAATAATTTAGAATATTAACTAGCCGCGCCGCCCGCCTTCGGGCCCCTGGACCCCCTCAGCTGACTCACACACACATTCACACAGTCTTTTCGGCAACTCAGGCCATATAAGACTTTGACGATCACCGTTGTAATGAATATATCTATTCGGGGTTCAGGCGTCTCTATTTAAGCCGTCTGATATCCAAATGGCTTAAATAAAATCATCGGACTGCCTGGGTCCGAACCCGCGACGTTGGGATAGGAGGTAGGCACGCTACCTACTACGCCAAACCCGGGGGCAGGGTACGCCCTTGCAAATTTGTATCGTTTATAATACGCTCCACATATGCACTGAAGATGGATCCGAAATATTTGCTAAATAAATTATTTTCTGATGTATTTTTCTCCATAACCTTATTTTTATGTTATTTTAATGAAAAATCCCGCACACCCAGGAATACTGACGGTCGACATCCTACCTCTCGTTGGCAGAGAACATGTTTATGAGTTTCCTGATTATTTAAATATATGCATAACAAATTAATTACTTTGTTAATTCGTTTTTACCCTAAACTCTTAGGTATATCCCCAAGAGTGGAAAAGAGAAAGAGGGGTGATTGCAAAATAAAAAAAAAAAATAACGTTCTCTAATCAATAAATCGGAAAATACCTTTAAAATTCTTGGCAAGTCCAATCAATCAATCAATCATTAAATTGAAAAGAGAGAACGAAATATTTGTACAGAGAGAGAGAGTCTGTCCTCTCGAATGAATTCTTTAATTAAATACAACCAGGGGATGTTATTTTAGTATAGAGTTACTAGTTACCAATCGAATGACCTTTAATTTGTATGGAAACTGAAACCAGAGGAGAAATTAATCGGATCATGTCTTTAATAAACGAAGCATCAAATAAAAAAACAAAGCATTTTATTTTTACTTTCTCTTACCTCTATATATATGTTAATATATGAAGTATTGGATTCATGTCTAAAATCCGATGTCGAGATTTTGACGGATATACACGTTTTGAGGTCCCCTGAATCTAAAAAATCTGGTGTGACTGGCGCACAGCACACGACTTTCTCTTGCACCTTCGGTAATCGAAAGTTGTGTTCTGTGCTTGTCACACCAGATTTTTCGTATCGAAATATATTTAGTTACCGACAGTACTGAATATATGAATCTCAGCCAAAAACATCGGAGATGCAAAAAGGGGCGCCTCGCATTATTTTTGCCTAGCGTCGAGGTGAAATAAAAAAAATGCGCCTCGCTTTTCTGATTTATATAAAAGCGAGGAAATATTTTCACTTAAATAAAACCCCTACAGAATTTTATTTGTTTCATATATCCTCGCTTTTATATAAATCAGAAAAGCGAGGCGCATTTTTGATTTCACCTCGACGCTAGGCAAAAATAATGCGAGGCGCCCCTTTTGCATCTCCGATGTTTTTTGGCTGAGATTTCACTTCTTTTTGTGAAATATTACATGAAAATATTATTTATTAATTTTTGTTTATTAAATATTAAGTTATCCCATGAATAGATCTTTTAATATGCATTCCAAACAGTGAAAATTAAATACATCGTTTGGTATCCATTCGAAACGATAAACATAGGATTTCACCAAATTTTATAAAATTTTAGGATTTTTATTTTTGTTATGTTGGTAGAATGTAAATACATCGTTTGGTATCCATTCGAAAGGATAAACATAGGATTTCCCTAAATTTTATAAAATTTTAGGTTTTTTATTTTTGTTATGTTGGTAGATTGTAAATACTTCGTTTGGTATTCATTCGAAACGATAAACATAGGATTTCAGCAAATTTTATAAAATTTTAGGTTATTTATTTTTGTTATGTTGGTAGAATGTAAATACATCGTTTGGTATCCATTCGAAGCGATAAACATAGGATTTCACCAAATTTTATAAAATTTTAGGTTTTTATTTTTGTTATGTTGGTAGATTGTAAATACTTCGTTTGGTATTCATTCGAAACGATAAACATAGGATTTCACCAAATTTTATAAAATTTTAGGTTTTTTATTTTTGTTATGTTGGTAGATTGTAAATACTTCGTTTGGTATTCATTCGAAACGATAAACATAGGATTTCACCAAATTTTATAAAATTTTAGGTTTTTTATTTTTGTTATGTTGGTAGATTGTAAATACTTCGTTTGGTATTCATTCGAAACGATAAACATAGGATTTCACCAAATTTTATAAAATTTTAGGTTTTTTATTTTTGTTATGTTGGTAGATTGTAAATACTTCGTTTGGTATTCATTCGAAACGATAAACATAGGATTTCACCAAATTTTATAAAATTTTAGGTTTTTTATTTTTGTTATGTTGGTAGCACTCCTTATCACGTTAATCTATTTCTTTCTGAATGGATCTATCCTAAAAAATTTTTGTTCCATTAGGGATGAAAATTACTAATAATAATATATATGTTCCTCGATGACGTCATCAGGGAGCAAAATAGTTAGAATTGTCTTTTCGCCATGTTAAAGATAGAGACAATTTTGAAATTTTGAATACCTCTCAAAAAGTCACTTTTGATCCAAAATGAAATTTTATATCAAAGGTATCGGGTTTTTGATAGTATCTATTTGAATTTTAAATTTCATCCAAATCGGTCCAGCAGGGAAACCTGTAGCTTTGTCTAAAAATTTGAAAATTGAAGAAAAGAATGAAAAAAAAAGAAAAAAATATGGGGAATGACTTCCCCGAGACTTTCTCGTATATTCTTTTGGAATTACGTCTGGGTGTGTGTGTGAACACGATTGCCTAAAAAACCAAAGCAGCTAGATCGATGAAATTTGGTATATGCTCCTTACACTAAAATTGTAGATTTCTATCAACTTTTGGAGTAAATACGTCACTTGGAAGTAGTACTTTACTTAAAAAGTTTTTCAAAAATTTTGAAATTTTCAATTTTTTTGTTATATTATGATAAAATACTCTATTTTAAAAGTTTTATTCTTTGACATTTTTTCGAAAACTGAATAGTTTTTGAAATAATCCAAGAAGAAATAGAAAATATCCGTTAATTTTGATAAAAAATCAAAGCAAAATCATACAGGTGTCATTAAAAAAAGGGTAAATATACACACAAATTCATTTGTTTATATTTGCCCCTTTTTTAATGACACCTGTATGATTTTGTTTTGATTTTTTATCAAAATTAACGAATATTTTCTATTTCTTCTGTGATTATTTCAAAAACTATTCAGTTTTCGAAAAAATGTCAAAGAATAAAACTTTTTAAAATAGAGTATTTTATCATAATATAACAAAAAAAATTGAAAATTTCAAAATTTTTGAAAAAACTTTTTAAGTAAAGTACTACTTCCAAGTGACGTATTTACTCCAAAAGTTGATAGAAATCTACAATTTTTAGTGTAAGGAGCATATACCAAATTTCATCGATCTAGCTGCTTTGGTTTTTAAGCAATCGTGTCACACACACACACACACACACACACACACACACAGACATAATGCCAAAAATGGTTTTTTTGGACTCAGGGAGGTCTAAAACGTGGAGAAACATCAAAATCTCGAAGTCGAATTTTTTTACGATTACATAACTTTCTCTATACGAGAAAGTAAAAAAAAAGGAAAAATAAGAGACTAACTTTTGACCTTCCGAAATCGGCAAAATCTCAACTTTGAGCCTCTGCCATTCTGTTTGGCACTGGAATTTTTTTTTGAATTCGTGCTCAAAATAATCCTTATTTATTCTAGTTTAATATAAAAAAAATTTGGCTCCGATATCTTAAAACTTTTGAGATATTCGCCCAGAAAGAGAAAAGTTTCTCAAAAAAATTTTTTTCACGTCCCTATCTTTTTTATTAAGGATTTAAAATCATTCTTGATAATATAGTCTAGGGACGACTCGTCCATCTAAATGCAATGGGCCATTGGCATCTATTGGAATGTCAACTAAATGGTAGTATTAAGAGTTTCTTTGCTTTCTTTTGCTTTTCACTATGTAGGCGACGAGTCGCTCCCGACTCTTGATTCAGATGTAAAATTTATAAGTATGGGAAAATATTTATATTTTGTTACCATGGCAACCATTTCTCCTATCTTCCCTATGAAGGCAAGAGTAAAGTGGTCTTCAGAAGATTTCAATTGCAAAATGAGAATATGCATTTTAAAAAATAATTGATTTTTGAATTTTAAAAAAAATCGTTAGAGCAAATTTTGAGAAAATCGAAAAAAACTGAAAAAGTACATCAGTAAAGTGCTAGTACTCTTTGGCCGATTTTGATTAAAAGCTTATTTTTCCGGTCCCAGGGGGTGTTTAACTTAAATATAAAATTTCAGCCTCATAGCTCAATTCCTTCATGCTTAAAATTGAACACACACAGACACACACACCACAGACAGACCATGTCGCGAAAACCACTTTTTTGGATTCAGGGGACCTCAAAACGTGAAGATCCATCAAAATCTCGACATCGAATTTTTGACATGAATCCAATACTTTCTCTCTATATATATATATTACATATATACATAGGTAAGAGAAAGTAAAAGTGGTTTTCCCAATATGATCTGCCTGTCTGTTTGTGAACAAAATAACTCAAGAACGAAAAATGCTACAATGTTGAAATTTAATATTTAAGTTAGGCACCCCCTGGGACGTGACACGAAGCTTTTGAACAAAATCGACCAACGAGTACTAGTACTTTACTAATGCACTTTTTCATTTTTTTTATACTAACTAAATATATCTAGACACAAAAAATCTGCTGTGCGACCAGTCACACCGGATATTTATTCTCTAAATTCAATCTTTAATTAATTAACATTTTTTTTTTTAATTTAAATTTATTAAAAGAAGATAGATAGAAAAAGAACGATATAGAAGAGAGAGATAGAGAGACGGGCGGGAGTTTATTAAAATTCTCCTGAAATTGAAATCTCTCTCTTTGAGTTGAAAATGTCAATTCCATTTTGATTCGAATCCTATTGAGAACGTAACACAGATAGAAATATAGAATATTATTCATGAGCAAAAAAAAAAAAAATATATAAAATTTGTGAGATTCTACGGCGACGACGACGACGACGGGGATTTCCTTGTGACATTGGAGTGGGGGTAAGGGGGGGGGGCTTATCTCTAGTGGACAGGGCGGTGGCGTAAAAAAAAAAATATAATAATAAAAAGGCGCACGGTCAATCTGCATAAACGACGAATAAGGGGAGGAAGGACCAAGGAAGATGACCAGCCAGGAGGGAAATCGAGATCCTCTCTCGCCTTCCTTCGTTCAAGACGACCCTCCATCCTCCCAACTACAGGCAATCTCAAAATACCCTGGCCAGCCAAAATAATTACAACTTAAAGGGATAGAGTATCAAAATTAGAATGTCTAAATAAATAAGAGAATAGAATCTGGTGTGACTGGTCGAACAGCTGAACTTGTAGATCACAATTAGACAAATTTTCTCGTAATGTCCGGTTAATATTTTATCTACAAATTCGGTTTATGTACCAAATTTTAGAAAATTTGTATGGCGCTATGGTGCACAAATATATGCCTAGTTTACGAGATATAAACAAAAAATTCTAAATTTTGGATGTTTTTGACCCCCTTACCAAGTTAGCACAGGATCCCGAGGTCGAGGACTTAGGTTCTACATCACCCAACTAACCTGTAAAAATTTTATTAATTTTCCCCGGTGAAAAGTAAATATCTGGACTGGACAATTTGGTTTGTGGCCTGTGAATTTTTGATACCATGGCGAACGTAAACATTTGCACCCTAACGCCTACTAGTTAGGCAGCCCAATTGACTCACCAATACATGTGCAATGTCTGTGTGAATTTACCTGAGCTAGGGTTCTGAGGCTCTTTTATGCCATAGCCAACCCTTTGGACAATATATAGCGTAGTCTTTTCATATCAAATGAATTTGATCTCAAATTAATAGAATTTCAACTTTTTTATTTAATTTCATCTTGTTATTTGGAAAAAATTGACTTATTTCACAATTTGAACGAAACTTGTATCCCAATTTTTAATATAAATTTTTCCAATATCTTTATAATAATATCTCGGGGCGTTAAATTAAGTAAATTTAATGCTGTCACAACTTTTTAGAGGAATATGGTAAACAAAATATGCTTAGTCAACGAAATATATGAGAATAACTCACAAATTCTTTAGATTTTTTCCTCTCCTACCTCCCTCCAAGTTAGGACAGGGTCCTCGAAGACCTAGGATAGACGTTCTAGAGTACCTCCAATTAGCTTGTAAAAATTTCATTCAATTCGGGATATTCTTCCGGTAAAAAGTGGCCATCGACAGGACTATTTTGAGAAAATTTGTCTAAATTTGACCGGCCGTATCTCGGTTAATATTGGGTCTAAGAATTCGTTTTATGTAACAAATTTTAGCAGATTTATTGCTCGTCAAGTTTGTATTATGCTATGCTTGACAAAAAATGATAGGTTTACGAGATATAAGCGAAAAACTGAAAAAAGTTTAAATTTTTAGGTTTTTAGCTCCCCCCCCCTCTCCCTCCCCCCACAGAAACCTCGAGGTCAGAAACTTGAGATAGACATCCTAGAGTACCCCCCCAAAAAATGCTTCACTAATATTTTCCCGCCAAAAACTATATAGAATGGTCTATATTGTGATTTTTCTGAAAGAGCAATAAATCAAAACCGAAATGCTTATTTGTAAATATCATTAAAGCTATATGTGTTAATGAAAAAATGATTATTATGTAACTTCAAGAGGATTAAATTTGCTATCAAATGGGACAAAAATCAGCTTTCTATGACACTTGGCTTTCATTTTATGAAATAAAAACTGCGAATTTTTACATAAAATCGCATGGGGGGGGGGTTTTTCAAAATGTTAAATCTCGATGAGGCATGGGTCAACGTTATCCAATTCCGATAAAACTTTGCCATTATCATTTTCTAACCAAAAGGCTTTAGGTTTTAGGAGGTTCGCCCAAAAGAAATAAAAAAAATTTTGTTTTTTGCGGCTTTTGTCACACTTAAAGTTGTATGATGTCTCGCCACAAATTCCGAAATAAAGTTTTTTTTTTTTAATTAGAATATTTTAACGTCCCTAGATGTTATTATAAAGGTATTGGAAAAATTTATATTAATAATTTGGATACACGTTTCGTTCAAATTTTGAAATAAGTCAATTTTTTCCAAATAACAAGATGAAATTAAATAAAAAAGTTGAAATTCTATTAATTTGAGATCAAATTCATTTGATATGAAAAGACTACGCTATACATTGTCCAAAGGGTTGGTTTATGGCCTTTTCATAAAAGACCCTCAGGACCCTAATTCAGATAAATTCACACAGACATTGCATATGTAGTGGGCTGCCTAACTAGTAGGCGTTAGGGTGCAAAACTTTATGTTCGCCATCATATTTGGAATTTTTTCAAAAATTAACACATCGCTTTGTCAGCATGTATTCTGTCTCACCCTGTGTTCGTTTTTCATCCCTTGTAAAGATGAGAGTCTTGTTCGTTTTATAACAGGGAAAGGACGTCTTGGGAATAAACGAGGGCGAAGTAACGACCAGCAGAGAGATGATCTGCATCCAGCATCCAGCTTGACACTTGCGTTCTAGATAACGCAGAGTTTAAGTTTTAAAGGCGCTCTTTTCATTAGCTTAGCGCCAGTTGCTTCACTTCTAGTCAACTAGTCAATTTATCCGACAAATTAGCAAATCATCGATATAGTAAACAAGAACACGCTCAATCTTCGATTTTTACTTTCTCTTACCTCTATATATATGTTAATATATAGAGAGAAAGTATTGCGATCATGTCAAAAATTCGATGTCGAGATTTTGATGGATATACACGTTTTGAGGTCCCCTGAATCCAAAAAAGTGGTTTTCGCGACATGGTCTGTCTGTGTGTGTGTGTGTGTTCATTTTAAAGAATGAAGGAATTGATCTAGCAGGCTGAAATTTTATATTTAAGTTAGACACCCACCTGAAGCGTGAAAATAAGCTTTTAATCAAAATCGGCCAAAGAGTACTAATACTTTACTGATGTACTTTTTCAGTTTTTTTTTTTATTTTCTCAAAATTAGCTGCAAATATTTTGATTAGAATTCAAAAAACAATTACTAAATGAACCCAGTTACGCATTAGTGTGTCAAGCGCCTGCTACCGAAATTTGAGAAAATTAACATTAAAGTTTTTCTGAATTAATTGTTTTGTCAATTGTGCAAGTATATACGGTAATTCTGGCAGATATTCATAAATTATCTCTAAAATACGACTAATTTAGAGAATAAACAATAAAATTATTATTGCAAAATTCTCCAAGTCCAATTATATTTGCAAAAATACTTCAAAGTCCCTTGACACATGATTGCAAATTAATCTATGTACTATTTATATTAATCAAATAATTTTAGGTTTATAATTCTAAAATTAAAACGGAAATATTATTAAAGTTCTTTTATGGTTATATTTAATACTAGTAGCATAGAAACTTTTTATCAAAATTACATTAATCAATTTTAAATAGTATTAATATTTTAAAATTAAATACAAACTGATAACAAAATTTTCTCATCAATTAATTTCTGAATAATAACATGGAAACCGTCAATCAAAGTTATAATAATGAAATCGACTTAAAATTATTTATTTTATTGTCTTTTCGAAATCCTCATCTTCATTATCAGGAATAATATCAAATTAAGTACTACGAAACAACGTGTTAGGCACATAAATCATTTTTGCAAAATGAAAATCTTGCATTGAAATATTGTAAAAATAATTTTAAGCTTTTACATTAAATATAAATAAATTTAAAATAAAAGATAAATCCTTATTTATTTCGCACTTTTTATTTCCAAATATACAAAATTGATTTAGGGCCGGTCTTTTCATCTTTGGGTAGCACGTTAACCTATGGGTAGTGTGCAATGCAGAAACCCTGTTCCAGGGAATGAACTCTCTTCAGTATTAAAGGTTTTTTGAAGTTTTCTACTTATTAAAGACATAAAATATAAAAATTATTAAAAATAAAAATTGAAATTAATTCAAATAAATATTATAAGTTAAAATAATTAATTTTAAAAAATTATTTTTTTTACTAAAATTTAAAATTTGAAATGCTTTAGTTGAAGCTCGTCTCGCCAGAGTGCGCCAGAGGGAGTTGGCCAACCCTCGAACATGGTTTCAACTCGGCTATTAGAATATATTCAAATAATCATCTTCAACACCTTGCCAAATATCCTAGAAATATAATCCTGACTGACATAAAATGAATAATAACAAAAAAAAGGGATAGAATGAAGAATGCCTCTGTTATTTTTATGCGTAAAGTTACGAAGCTGGCGCCAGCCTTGTGTTTCTAATATCACCCCTTTGCTAAATCGTACCCAGAGCTTTTGGTTCCGACTAATTTAACAGAGAGCTTGGCAAAAAATTCAACATATATACATATACATATACTCCAAGGCTGGGTTATGCAAATAAAAAGCAAATGGCTGCCTCAGTTACCAGTGGGCCTAACCTTTTGCATATTGTAAAATAGATCACATCTCATCACTTTATTGATAAAATAAGTTGAATCAAAATAAAAATAACAAATATATCTACTTCTTTTTTAAATAAAATGATGGGATGTCATATATTTTACTATAAGAATAAAATGAAGAGGGTTTCTGCACTACAAAAAAAGCACTTTAACAGACACTTCGCTAACTACCCAAACATGAAAAGACCGGCCCTTAATTGATTTAAAATTTATTGACATTTAATGTATAATGTACTGTGTTATCATTTAACCTTGCTCCTTTTAATGTATTTTTAGTCTTGGCTGAAGATGGCTGTGTGATGCGGCCGAAATATCCCAAAGAAATTTTGTATATTTGGAAATAAAAAGTGCGAAATAAATAAGGATTTATCTTTTATTTTAAATATATTAATAATTATGTTTCGCCAAAAAATTCTTTTGAAGTTTTAAATATAAATTTTTTAGAACATATTTCGTAAAAAAATACTATTAATTATAGCATTTGAAACAATATTCCGTGCTTAACTCATTTTGAATTTTTTTGGGCGCTTGACACACTAATGCGTAACAGGGTCCAAATATATTGTATGTCGAGACAAAAAATATATACGTAAATTCACAAAAATTAATTAAATTAAATTCTCTAAAGCTAACGAACCGAAAGAGGGCGGGGAGGGGGGAGAGGGGGGTGTAAAAAGATGGCGGCGTCGAGTTAAACGACGGCCACCAATCCGATTAATAATTCATTCAAGCATTGATTATTGATTGAATATTTTACAAAGATTCAATTTAGATAATAGGCGCCACAATTGGTCCATTATGGAGGCTGCGAATGAATTCATCATCATCATCAGCAGCACCAGCAACCGCAAAATGAAATCTTTGTTCTTGCTCTCTCTTTCTCTTTTCGCTTAAATTAATTCATTCAAGGAATTAAGGTGGTGTGTGTGTGTGTGTGTAAAGCACAAATTCAAAGCTTGTTTGTTTTCACTATAGGGTGATTAAAAATAAACTTTAATTATGACTTGTAAACATCAATATGCTTGCTTGCTTGCTTTAAACGTTTATTTTAGAAATTTCCCTACAAAATAAAATTCTATATAGAGTTATTTATTTATTTATTTATTTTTTCTCTCCCCATTTTCATGCTTATGGAGGGAAATAAACGATGTTTGCTCTGTCAATATGCTTGGAGGAAATAAAACATCTTTTCTCTCTACAAATCCACCACAATAAATATTGTTTTCTTGGAAAATAGGCCGATATAAAATAAATTGCATCTAATTTTGAGAATTTTTTACTTTCACTTACCCTATATACACTGCGCGTAATATTTTGTTTATTCTACCTGTTCTATCTACCTTAATGATACTGTTATTTATTAAACATTTAATATGAAATGTCTTATACATATCTAAGTGAATTTAACACAAATACAAATCAATGTAATACAATTTAAATAAAATAAATGTAGATTTTCAATTTGAGGGAAAAATCAACATAATCTCGATAAGTTTTGTTGGATATTAATACAAAATTTTGTTTTTATTAGAATTTCCAATAAAATAGACAGAAAAAAGTGAAATGGAAAGATTAAATTTAAAATTTTAGAAATTTGCTATAAAAAAAAATTCGACATCTTTGGAAAGGAAGATTTATTGCAATATTTTCGACCAAAGTATTATAGGTCCGGTTGTAATAATAAAAAAAAGAGATATTTTTATTATTATTCGCTTTATTTTGCAGAACTGGCTACTGTGCTAGCAAGCAGTTTCGGTGGGATCATCCACCATCTTCAGGCCTGAAATTATATTTGTTTATTAATTAAAATCTGGGGGTAGATTTTTTTAATGAATGATCGGGATAATTGCCTTAAGTGGTATTAAATGATAGTTTGGTTTTTCTTTTTAATAAATACTAAATTGAATGAAACAAATAACAAAAAAATTATAACATATAAAAAAAATACTCTGGTTGCCTATCTGCAACCTAAAAAAAATACAAAAATAAAAACACTTAAAATAAAAATACCAAAATAAATAAATGTCTATATTATCTAGAGGTGGTGTGTGAATCGGCGATTCCCCGATGGGTCCAAACCCGAGTCAAAAAATTGTCCTTGCTTTGCCCTGAAGTCGTAAATTCTGTCCTGCTTTTATCCTGGAGCAATAAATTTTAACCTGTATTTAGCCTCGCATTGATAAATTTGTCCGGTCTTCAACCTGGCCATTCTCGCCGAATCCTTGTTTCGGCCTCCTGCCGTCACTTTTGCTATGATCTCATACTGTTAAAAAAATATTGTCCTGTCTTCGCACTGCCACAGACAGACAATGAGCCTTTTAAACCCCCTCCCACCCTAGTGTCCGCTCTTGTGTATGTCATGTTTTTTTTTCTTTAAAAAATGTTTTAAAAATAAATTTATAAATGTGTTGTGTATAGTTATATATTTTATAATTTTTTCTAAATATTCATACTATAAATAAAAATGATAAATAAATAAATAAATAATTAAAAAAAAACTGAAATAATTTGATGTTTTTTTCCAATTTGCATTTTTATTCCAATTCATTTGCTTTCCTATCTATAAATCAATCATAATAACAAGAGAATAAATATGACAAAAGGGCAGGTCTAGGCAAGGATGAGGGAGGCTCAAGGAAGGGCAACGGGAGGACGAGTCCAGGGTATAAAATTTAGACTGCTTTCGGCCTGCTTCGTGCGTATTCAGGCCCAGAGAAGGTCGAGAAACACAATAGAATACCAGGCTGAGATCAGGGCTTAAATTTACGACAGGAGGTTTTGACAAGGACAAAATTTTGACTCGGGAACCCGATCCGCGAGCGTCACTAACGACTTCACCTTCCTCGTGGGTCTACCGATAATTCCCTTCTCCTTCTTCCCTGTTGCTCCTGGATTAACTCCACTATTTTAGTCGGAGCCAGGACCCAACATATCCCCTATACAGCGGGATAACCAAAGTTGAAGTTGAAGGTAGAATGTAGAGAAGAACAGAAGAAGAAGAATTTCGGTAATTATTTTCGGTAATTCCTCAAAAGGAATAAAAACAGGTGGTGGAATCGCCTAAATTGATTCCAAAAAAAAATAAACAAAAAAAACACGTGGCTACTCAACAGTGGCCCATCTATAACATGTTTTCTCCTTGCCAACCAAACAGGAAAAGAAAGTCTCATAGGCAGACGGAGGAGGGGCTCGGGGCAAGGCATAGTCCAGTTAAAGAGATGAGTCATTTGTCACAACACTGCGACCGTGGCGGTATCTTTAACTTTCCCTAACTAATTTAGGCGCTGGAAGCCTAAACAATATTTATTATTAATCACAATTTACTTATTTTACATATAATGTTGTTCTTATTAGACAAAATTATATGATTAAAAAAAAAAAAAAATTTCGACATTTTTGTCTTTGTTTTATTTTACAATTGTAATTATTTATTAAAATGATATGGATTTGTGTTAAATTTAATTAGAAATGTATAAGATATTTTTCTTTTTTTTTTTTTATAAAAAAAAGCATTCACACTTTTTTCTCATTCACACTCACATTCACAGAGTCTTTTCGGCAACTCAGGCCATCAAGACTTTGACGATCACCGTTGTAATGAATTTATCTATATTGGGGTCCAGGCATTCTTATTTAAGCCATTTGGTAGCCAAATGGCTTAAATAAAATCATCGGACTGCCCGGGGTTCGAACCCGCGACGTTTGTTATCTACTACGCCAAACCCGGGGGCATTTTCCCATACTTATAAATTTTACATCTTGAAATTCGAATGAACCGTACTGTCGGAAACTAAACATATCTCGACACAAAAAATGTGGTGTGACAAGCACAGAACACAACTTTCGATTACCGAAGATAAGCGGAAGTTATGTGCTGCGTGACAGTCACACCAGATTTTTTTAGCTACTGAAATGCAAGTGGTCAATTTCGGAACTAATATGCAATATATCCAGTCACACCAGATTTTTCTGTTTTTGTTCCAACACACACACATAGATAGAGACACAATTACTTTCAGTAGAGGAAAAATAATAAAAACCCTATCGATTTAATCCTGAGGAATTATAGCCTTAATAATCTTATCTGGGGAGAACGTTGATGAACTCGAGCAGCAGCTATTAATTTCATACTTGGTATATATAGTATTATTATTAGTCGAACTATCCTAGCGTTCTCTTCTCTCTTCTCTCAGATATTGTCAAAGTGCTCGAAATTAATGGCATTTTTTCCCCTTAGAAAGATAAGTTCCTAATTAGAAACTGTTACGGCGGGGGCGGCGGCGCGCCTTATCAGTTAATTTAATAAAACTCACGAGAGCAGGCAGAGTGGAGGGAGTTTTTGCCAACGAACAACGATGGTTATATTTTATGTGTATGTGCCCTCATACTCTTTGTTAATTAGGCGGCAGCATCCCAGGTGCTCTCTCTCTCTATTGTCCTCCTATACAACCAATTCGCTCTCTCTCTCTCTCTCCTTCTGTTCGATGTTTAATTTAATTAATTAATAACATCAACTAACGCCATATAAGAACAGAAAGACGTAAAAAAAAAAAAAAAACATTCTCTATTTCTAACATGGTGCCATTCGAAATTACGCTGTGTTTCCACACTTTTTGAAGACCACGGCACCCCAAAGGTGCGTTGGGAATAACATTACACGCTACCCTTCCTACCAAAACTTTATTTTTTCCGCCTCTTTAATTATTATTATTTTTTTTTTTTTTAAGTGAAACTTTATTTTGATCGACACAAATTTTTTCGTTTCTCTATCAGCATGTCGCGTTACAAGCCGTGACGTCAAAGCTCGAGACGCTACAAGTTATGACGTCACAAGCCGTGACGACAAAAATAGGAAAGTTGAAATTTAATATATATGACAAATTATAAAAAAATAATTGTGAGATTTAATTTTTCAATTTTTTAAATTGATAAAATATAATTTTTAAAATAATTTAAAATGATTCAAATACTAAATAAATATTTTTTCTCAGTTTTTAACATGCGTCTTTTGCATGGGCGTAACTAGAGAATTCGGCTGGGGGGGGGGGGCATGGGACCAGCTATCCTCCGGAGGGCCTGGAAAGCCCCATATTTTCTCAATTTTTCTTGGGGCAGGAAGCTTACTGCTGCCCCTCCCCCCCAGCAACCCCCTAGTTACGCCCATGGTCTTTTGATTTCCCATTATCATTCCCATTTTCCAATTATTAAGTTAAGATTAAAAACGCTATTTTAATACCCTTAATTGAATAATTTTCTGAAAATTTTCAGTTAAACGCCTACGATCCGAAAAAAAGTTTCACTTGCATCGTGGTTTTATAAAACCACACAATGTTTTCTTGGTTTATCTAAATATCTCGCGGCACCCTTGGGTGCCGGAGGCACATCGGTTGGGAGCCACTGACCTAGAGCTTTGAAATTTGAAAACCGGTCGCACCAAAGTTGTGTTCTGTGCTTGTCACACCAGATTTTTTTGTGTCCACATATATTTAGCTTCTTTCAATATATTTAAAATTTACCAAGAATAAACATGGGAAAATATTTATATTCTGTTACCATGGACTTCTATGAAGTACAAGAGTAAAGTGTGCTTCAAGTGAAAAATGAGAATATACATTTTAAAGAGCATCTAAAAAATAATTGACTTTTGAATTTTAAACAAAATCGTTGCAGCGAATTTTGAGAAAATCGAAAAAATAAAGTGAAAAAGTACATCTATAAAGTATTAGTATTCTTTGGTCCGATTTTGTTTCAAAGCTTATTTTCTCTTTTTTTTTTAAAGGGCCTATTATTTATTTTTAAATCAAGATAAGTATTGGCAACAGAGAGACCACAAGAAGTTTATTATAAAGCCTGGAGTAGTTAAAAGGAGAAGATTAGAGTAAACTTCTAATTGGAGAAAAAAGTAAACTCAAAGGTCTTGTTATCTCGCTCTCGGGATGTTTACCATCATCTCATTCAAATGACAGTTATAGATGATTATATTATTATTATGGCTTCTATCTCTCTCTATCCATCTGAGAGTGAATTTGATTCGAACAAACAAGATGTCGTTCGTTATCAAATGAAGATGATCTCCTTTGTCCAAGGGACAGACCCCCCCCCCCCAAGACGAATTGGCCGTCGGTGAAAAGGCCAAATGGCTGAACCAAAGGTCCTTTATCAATAACTCCCTCTCCAAGTGAAAATGGCGAATAAAGAGGGAACGATTGATAAATGCCATGTCGTTTTTGAAAGAAGTTAAGTGAAGGAGGAGATCTTATATGGACCCTGTTATGCAATGGTGTGTCAAAGACCAAAAAAATTCAAAATTGAGTTAAGCACAGAACATTGTTTCAAATGCTTTAATTAATAGTATTTTTTTATGAAATATGTCCTAAAAAAATTTATATTTAAGATAAAAGCTTAAAATTATTTTTACAATATTTCAATGCAGAATTTTCATTTTGCAAAAATGATTTATGTACCTAACACGTTGTTTTTTATGATGTTAACAACCAATAAAAAGTTTGTTTTTTTTTTTATTAAAAAAAACATTCACACTTTTTCTCATTCACACTCACACTCAAACACACATTCACACTGTCTTTTCGGCAGCTCAGGCCATATAAGACATTTACGATAACCGTTATTTATGAATTTATATATATTAGGGTCCAGGCATTTTTATTTAAGCCATCTGGTATCCAGACGCTAACCTCTACACCACGCCCCGTGGGCCAATAAAAAGTTATTTAACCTATAATATTATATATTGTGTACCTTAAATAAACCAAATTCTTTTTTTTTTTTTTTTTTTGAAAAATAGAAAATTTTCTCTGAATTCGTAGATATAATTTAATTTAATTTTTTGATATTAATCCTGATAAAGAAGATGAGGATCAATGCGATTTCAAAAAAACAACAAAATAAATAATATTAAGTCAATTTCATTATAACTTTGATTTACTGTTGCCATGTTCACTTCCATTCAGGAATTAATTGATGAGAAAATTTTGTTTTGTTATCACTAGAGACCGGACAAAAAAGCATTAAAAAATGGAAAAAAAGTGCTTAAAAAAGCATAAAAATCTTGAATAATAAGTTGTTAAATAAGCATAAAAATTGAAAAAAAGCATCTAATAAGCAATTTTTACGCATACCAATGGCGTATACAAATTTTTTTTTAAAGAAAAATTGCAAAAAATTTTGTTTTTGCGGAACCAAATTTTTTCACCCTGTTGAAAAAATTTTTTTTTCCAGGGCTATATTTTTTCGCACAGCGGGGTTTTTTAAATTTTTGTTTTTTTTTTTTTTTTGGGGGGGGCGGGCCCCCCTCCCCCCCTCCTTATATACGTCCCTGGTGTATGCGTGTGTGAATGGGAAAAAGCGTTTTTTAATAAAAAAAAAAAAAAAAAAAATTATAAATATTCGTAAAATAAGTTCAAATAAGCATGAAAGGGAAAAAAAGCACGAAAACTCAAAATAAGCAAAAAAAGCATAAAAAATGCAATCTCAATACACTTAGTTTTTCCTAATTCGTGTAGAAATTAAATATCTAATGGTTGCTTATAAAATTGAGCAATAAGCATTTTGCTTAAAATCCGGTCTCTAGTTATCACTTTGTATTTAATTTTAAAATATTAATACTATTTAAAATTTATTAATGTAATTTTGATAAAAAGTTTCTATGCTACTAGTATTAAATATAACCATAAAAGAACTTTAATAATACCTTCGTTATAATTTTTGAATTATAAACCTAAAATTATTTTATTAATATAAATAGTGCTTAGATTAATTTGCAATCATGTGTCAAGAGACTTTAAAGCATTTTTATAATATAATTGGACTTGTAGAATTTTGCAATAATAATTTTGTATATTTTATTGTTTATTCTCTAAATAAGGCGTATTTTTAGAGATAATTTATGAATATCTGCAATAGTTACAGTATTTACTTGCACATTTGACAAAAAAATGATAAATAATCTAATCAAAACAATTTAAATCAGAAAAACTTTAATGTTAATTTTCTTTTCAGGTTCTGTACCTGGCACTTAACACACAATTGCATAACAGGGTCCATATAAGGTACAAGGTGTTTCATAATTCGATTTAATTGATTTTAATGCTATTAAAGCTTTTGTGATTTGTATTATTATTATTATTATTAATAAGAGAGTTTTGAATTATAAACCACATTTGTATTAATTAATTATTAAAATTACAAATACCGTAAAACTGTTGTCGTTTTCAAATGAACTAACCTATAAGGGACACTTACGTAAAAATCTCTACGCCCAATTTTTGTCATGATCGCAATACTTTCTCTCTATATATAGAGTAGGTATATGTCATATATACATAGGTAAGAGAAAGTAAAAGGAAGTTTTAATAACATAATATGGTAAATAGTCCCTTCTATCCGAGTGTAAATTAAATCAAATTAGATTTAGAAACGTGAGATATAATAATAAAATTGTTGACAGACTGACACGCATACTTATAATTTGTCATAACATGTTTGAACAAGCAAAAAAAAAAAAAGGAAAAAAAGAAAAGTTTTTATATTTTTTTTAATATTAAATCATTTTAAAATGAAATTAAATTTTTTTCTTTAAATTCAATTGTAGATGAGTTAACAGAGGGGGAGGGGGTATAATAATCGATCTACCCCCACCCCCCGCCCCCGCCTCTCCTCTCATTTTGAATGCCTTGTCAGCTTCTTTTTCAATGCCTCCATTCATAACAATTTAATTAATTTCCCATTCGTTATAGAGACGGTGAAATCTTATAAATAACAAGTCGAATGAATAACATTCGCTCTCTCTGGACCCACCCCCTCCCTCCCCTCTCCTCCTTTCTCATAATTAAGTAATTAAAAGAAGATTAGAAAAAGCCGAATTCTATACAAAAACCTCACAAGCGTCAAAAATGACGTCACATTTTTGTTTCTTCTAATCTACCTTAATGATCCTCTAATTTAAGAAACATTTATTAAAATATGAAATTTTAAATGTTTTAACATAAATACAAATTATTTTAATCAATTTAATACAATTTAAAATAAAATAAATGTCGATATTCAATTTGAGGGACAAATCAACATAATCTCGATGTGTTTTGTTGGAAATTAATTTAAAATTTTGTTTTTATAAGAATTTCCAATAAAATTGACAGAGAAAAACTCAAATAGAAAGATTAAATTTAAAATTTTAGAAATTTGACGTTAATAAAAAAAATTTCGACATGTTTGTCTTTGTTTTATTTAAATTGTATTAAATTGATTAAAATGATATGGGTTTGTGTTAAATTTATGAAATATCTTATACATACAGACAGACAGACGGACACTCCACTATTACATATATAGATTTACTTCTATATATATAATAGCGGAGTGTCCGTCTGTGACGCTCTGTTTGACCAACTTACCTTTGGAATTTTGAAACGAAATTTTGCAGTCTTATAGAGGACGTTATGGAGAGTCTAGGAAAAATACTCTGGTCACGAAGTTCCTATAACTTTCTGAGTTATTAATTCTTAAAGTTACAATTTCTCCCATAGGAAATGTATAGAGAAATATTCATGTATTCTTTGCATTTATGTATTCTATGAACGTAAACAACTCCTCAAGCAGGTACTGGATTATAATACGTAGCAATACCTTAAACACGGACTACTTTGAACATAGGGTCCTTCTTTGGCCCTAAAGCAAAATAAAATGAAACACGTTCTATTGAGCGATTTAAGACTTTTAACGATACTCGTATGGTTTAATATATCCATTGGGGGTCCAGGAATTTCTATTTAAGCCATCTGGTATACAAATGGATTGAATAAAATCATCGGACTGCCTGGAGTCCGAACCCGCGACGTTTGGTATACGAGGTTAGCACGCTAGCCTCTACACCAAGCCCCGAGGGCATAAAATTATTATTACTACTATTCCAATCCACTGCCTGCTTGAAGATTTATTTACAATCATAGAATATATAAATGCAAAGAATACATAAATATTTCTCTATACATTTTCTATGGGAGAAATCGTAACTTTAGGAATTAATAATTCAAAAAGTTATAGAAATTTCGGGACCTGAGTATTTTTTCTGGACTCTCCATAACGTCCTTTATAAGAGTGCACAATTTCTTTTCAAAATTCCAAAGGGATTTTGGTCAAAGTGACATCGTGACAGATGGACACTCCGCTATTATTATATATGGATTACAACGGCAGATGGGTCTTCATAAGACTTGAATCTCTTTTTCTCGTCATTTGAAGTGTGAGGAGATTTTTTTGGGACAGCCTGTACATAAATACGAATTCAGGAATGTTGTGTGATCAGTCACACCATATTTTTATTTAACCCCTTAAAGCGTGTTCAATAATATTTATGTCCTCTTTACTTATTATTCAAATCTAAATAGACAACAACGAAAATACGAGATCAACTGGAGCGAAGGAATTTTCTGCTCCTTAGAGAGGAAATTCTTTGATTTCAAAGAGAGGCAGAGACAGAGGGCGAGGGGGGAGTTTTAATTAAAGATTTAAGAAAACATTCAACGTGACTTCTTCATTTTCACATTTCCAAATACTCTCTACTCTAATTAGTTTATCCTCTGTGACGTCATTTATTTATTTCAAACAAACTCCATCTCTAATAGCTTTTCTATATATTCAAATAAACACTCTGTATGAAAAAATTATTATTATTATTATTTCGACTTTTTCACGCTCAAGTTACTCTGCTAAATTTCATATAATTTATTATGATTGTAATAATATTGTGTTTGATTATTATTGTGAGAATAACATCGTTAAAGTGTTTTTGCTATAATTTATTAATGAAGGTTTGTTCTATTTGCCTTTTCATTTGAGGATGATTTTTTTAACCTCGACACAAGTGCCTGCCTCCTGGGCTCTATTTCATAAAGGTTGACAATTGTCAAAAATTGACATAAATTGTCAAACTTACACTATGATAATTATTTTATTGTCAACTGCTAAAAAGCAGTTCAATTACAACGATTGTCAACACGTTTCATAAAAAAATTGTCAGTTAATACAAATTTGTCACTTTTTAACTTTGCCCATCAACCACTAGGTTGGACAGGTAAAGTTAATGTAATCGTAAAAAAAATCGAAATTTTTCTGAAGCTGCCAAAATGCGTTTTGAGGTCCCCTGAATCCATTTAAGAAGTTTTTGGAATGACGTCTGTGTGTGTGTCTGTCTGTGTGTCTGTGTGTATGTCTGTGGTAATATTTTTCGTCAACGAAAACTCAAAAACTATTCATCCAATTTTTTTGAAATTTTGCACACATAAACTAGAGGTAAAGGTCAAGAACTAAAAAGCTTTTGGTAAACATCGGACCATTAGAGGGGCGCTCTAGGGGGGGGAGGCAATATTTTTTTCTTACATAACCTATAATTTTTTTTATATATTCAAAAACTAGACTTTTTCCCGAGTAAAATGATATATAATATTTGTATCCTAATTTGTCATAAAATTGTGAAAAAATAATTTAAATTCCAGAATTGTGCATAGCAACAGAGCAAAATCAAAACAAATAAACAAACGCGTTGCGTTATTTCTTTGAATATTGGGGATGGACAAAGTTGTGCGCTCGGCATAGTCCGAGCCTTTATTTTTTTTTTCTAAACAGGCTTTTTTCTTAACCGATCCGAACCCGACAAATTCGGGACCCCTGCAAGTTGTTTTAAATTATATTCGAATTCCCAACCGAGAATTCTTTAAGTCCTTTTAAGTTGCTTTAATATTTGTTTTAAATATAGGCCTAGTTTTTGAATAAATAAAATATATACAGATTAATGTCACCTTCATATTTCGTTTATATTTTGGTTATTTTTAAATAAATCTGAAACAAATTGTCTTTGCCACCTCTATTTTTGGCTAATAAAAAGAATGGAAAGAGAAAAAACCGAAAAAGTTACCACTATCATAGAAAAAAAATAATCGACCTCATATTTAATTCAGGCTTATTTTCATTTATTTAATTTATAAATATTAAATAAATTAAATATGATATTTCCAAATAAACAAAGCATTGTTGCAAATTAGATTATTTTTTTAAATGAGCCTTTACTTTAATATTATTTCCTTTTAATCAATTCGATGTAAATAAATGTGAATATATTCTAGGTTATACGACACAGCTTTTAATGCGACAGGTTTTTTTACAATTATCAAACAAAAAAAAATTGTCCCGACAATTCTCGTTTCAAAAACAAAAAGTGACAAATTGTCAAAATTCACCAATCAGCCTAGAAATTTTATGAAACCAAAAAGTGACAAATTGTCATGACAATTTTACAAAAATGTCATTTTTTTACTTGACAATTAAGTCAAGAGCGGATTTTTATGAAACAGGTATTCGACAAATTGAAATTGTCACCTGTCAGCTTTATGAAATAGAGCCCTGATATCCTCGAGAATGTACCCTTGGGCTTAGTCAACCAAACTAATATTTTAAAATAAATAAGTGGATTGTCTATTCTTTGACTTTCAAACAGGTCTATTTTCTAAAAGGCGTTAAAATTTAAAATAAACAAATGGGTGTTAAAAACGTTAAAAAATTCTATTCTCTAAACAAAGTTTTAACACCGACGTTAACATTTTACTTTTATTTCAAAGCTATCAAATAATAGCGACCAGTCACACCAGATTTTTTTTAAAGAGTTCTTTCTTTCAAAAGGAAAAAAAATAAGACTTAATTGGTAATTCGAGGGGGGGGGGGGCTGCGGGGGTGGAAAAAATTCCATAGCCTCCATAATTGACTCTAAGAGAAGAGGAAAAAAGAGGGAGTTTTATTAAAAAGAGAAGACGGAAATGTAAATTAATATCAAACTATAAAAGAATCCGAGTTGACAATATTAAATAAAAAAAAAAAAAAGAAAAAAGTGACGAATAATAAATTTAAATTTAGCTTAATTTGAATTCCGCTTTCTTCTTTGAAATATAAATCTCCATTCAAATAAAAAAAAAAAAAAATTTTTTTTAATGAAATTCTTAGTCCCTCCCTGTCTCTCTTTCGACTAAATTATTCTTTAATATATTTTTAAATATTCATAGAGTAGGCCACTAAATGAAATTTATTATAACTACCTGAGTGGATTGAAATTTGCTTCGTTTTTCTAATGGTCTTTTTATTTTTGCCTGTCGTTGCGGTTAAAACCTAAAATATCCATATATATAATCCGATAATGTCCGTCTCTCAGTCTGTCACGCTCTATTTAGGCAACTTCCCGTTGGAATTTTGAAATGAAATTTTATATGCATAAAGAGGATCTTCTAGGGATTACAGGAAAATTATTTTCTTCCCGAAATTCCTATAACTTTTTGAGTTATTAATTCTTAAAGTTACGATTTCCCCCATAAGAAATATTTATGTATTCTTTTCATTTGTGTATTCCATGAATGTAAACAAATCCTCAAGCAGCACAAAGGCAATGAATACATAAATATTTCTCTATACATTTCCTATGGGAGAAATCGTAACTTTAAGAATTAATAACTCACAAAGTTATAGGAATTTCGGGACCTGAGTATTTTTCCGGGACTCTCCATAACGTCCTTTATAAGAGTGCAAAATTTCGTTTCAAAATTCCAAAGGAATGTTGGTCAAAAAGAACGTGACAAACAGACAGACGGCTCCGCTATTTGTATATATAGATTGTATAATGCATTTTTTTAACCAAAAATCTGGCGTGGTAATTGAATTTTGGAATTTAGACTTTCACAGTTGTTAGGATTAATTTAAAAAATGTTGTTTTCGGTTTAAATGTGGTTTATTTGTAAAGATTACAACGTTTCGGCCTTCTTCTGTTAAGATTACATCATCTGTGACAATCTTTGAATTAGTTGTTGAGAAAACAAGATGGCTGCCGCAACTCGACATGCACGCCATCTGCATTGCATGAACGCTCGCAGCGCCTCTACATACAATCTGCCAGACAGACACTCCTCATTATACAGGGGTGTCTATAAAGAACTCCGGGGTTTTGAGGCAAAATATTTTAATAAAGTAAAAAACGTACATACATGTTTTATACATGAATGGAAAGGGTACATTTTCAAGTTTTTTTTTAACAATTTAATAAAGTTCATTGTGAGCCCCGTGAGTTTCACGGCACACATCGTAACGGTATTATGTCCTGGTCAGCATGCAAGGGCGGATCCAGAGGGGGGGGTTATCTAGTTTGACTGATCGCACAGCACACTATTTTTTCTTAATTTCGGTAATTTAAAGGCGTTGTTTGCCAGAATATAAAGACAAATCAAATTTTTAAGTATTAATTTTTAAAATTTTACATTAAAAATAAATTTTTTTCGAAAAAAGTTTTTTTTTTTCAAATCTCAGAGGGGGGTAATTACCCCCTTTACCTTCCCCTGTATCCGCCCTTGTCAGCATGTCTGGGGTGACTGACGCCACACAATTGACTATTCGTTCCCTGAGATGGCGAACATTACGAATTACGCTTTGCAGCGCTGCCAACTGTTGATAAAAACATTCCCAATTGTTATGAGTAAAACTTTTTAAGAGCTACTTGTTTCAGAGAAATAAACTAAATTTTGCTATCTTTTATAGTTTAAAAAATATTAATTTTTAAAACCCCGGAGTTCTTTTATAGACACCCTGTATATAGGATATAGAACTCTTTTAAGATAAGAGTGTTATTTTTTAATCAGCCATATATATAGACCCTGTTACGCATTAGTGTGTCAATCGCCAAAAAAAATTCAAAATTGAGTTAAGCACGGAATATTGTTTCAAATAGTATTTTTTATGAAATATGTCCTAAAAAAATTTCTATTTAATGTTACTTGGACAATTGACAAAAAAAAAAAAAAATTATATATAATCCAATGAAAACAAAAAACTTTAATGTTAATTTTCTCAAATCTCGGTAGATGGCGCTTGACACACTAATGCGTAACAGGGTCCATATATTTAGACTAAAAAATTGCGGTTCTTGAATAAGAAAAATACGAGGGTGGTCCTCCGCAGGCGGGAGGGGAATGAAGATTAAAATAAGAAAACCTTCACCGAAAAAGAAAGAGATAGAATATGCAGTAATATGTAAAGGAATAACAACGAACAAACAAAATTTTTTGTTCCATTTATATAAACAAGCAAACGAGTCGAGGGAAGGACAAACAGTCATATGAATGGATGAATGAATGAATGACTGCACTGGGTGCTGCTAATTCACTAAATATTCCCACACCCAAAACAACGACATCATCATCGTCATCATCGTCATCATGTGTTGACAGTCGGTTGTTTTCATTTCAAGTCAATCGGTTGGCTTTAATTTGCACAATACTCTCCCCCCTTCCCCTCTCCCTACCCCACTCTTCTACAAATATTTTCGTATCATCAAAAAACTTCCTTTTTTTCCTCTTCTCGTGCTCTTTATTTTTTTTTTATTAAATGGAAATGGGTAATATACTGGATATTATTTATATCTCCAGGCAGACAGACACCTTTGGCTTGACCTCCTTTCCGTGATGCAAATTAAAAAAAATTTTTCTAGCTCTCAGTTAAGGTTGTTCGGACATTAAAGCACTTTATTAGATTAAAAGCTAATTTTTTAATATGTTATTAATCACTATCACATACGTTTAAAATAAAATTTTGAAGCAGATCTGACCCAGGGTTATCGTGTAATTAATTTTTAAAAAATTGAAATTTAACATGTAGCCTATGGGGAATGTCGACGAAACGCACACATATCGAATTATATAGCCACCTCTGCAATAGATACAAAAACAAAAAAATGACATTTTATCAATTCACTTCCGAGGAATACGTTAAACATAAAATCAAGAGTTTCTGCCGAAGGCTTTTAAAGATATTTTAACAAGAAAGTCAAAAAATTCTCCAAAATGACAGTCGCCAATATTTAAAAATAAGGAAGATTTGAGACTGAGACCAGTCCGGCAACGTCGCATAAAATAATTCTCTTTTCTAGATGTCAGTTACATTTTTTTTTCCATTTTACGATATTTTTTCTCACAAATCGTCCATTATATTTAAACTGATTTGCATTAAACATTGTAATATATTAAATAAAATAAAATTTAAGGCTTTTAGGATTTAAAATAGATAGTTGATGAATGCAATGTTGCCAGTTCTATATTACGTGAAATACTGCTCAAGTCAAAAGTCATTCATTTATTATTTTTGGTATTTAAATTATTAACTTAATCCAATTATAAACTCTGATAGGTCACGACTAAATTATAATAAGGGGGAATTTTGGCATTCAAATTTTTAATTTTATTTAAAAAAAAAAATTAGATTTTATTATGACTTACGGGGTACTGTCCAAACAACCTTAATAAAATGTCTTTTTAATCCTCCTGGTGCCCCTCATTTGGGGGGATTGTGGGAGGCATCTGTAAAATCCTTTAAATACCATCTTCATAGAATATCAAGGAATATATCGTTTACCTTCGAAGAATTATCAACTTTATTGATTCAGATAGAGGTATTCTTTGATGAATTCTAGACCTCTTTGCCCAACTTCAGATGATCCTAATTCTCTGGAGTTTTTTTTAACTCTTGGGCACTTTTTAATAAATCGTTTAACCCGCTGACAACGTGTGCAAACAGTGAAGAACCATTTTTAGCGAATATGGAAACAAGAGTATCTGTATCTGTATCTGTAAAGTATTCTCATTTTGCCCTCAAAATTGTTTGAAACACACTTTAGCCTAGTCGTCCACTGGACGCTACCGCTACAAGCGCGACAACAAGAGACGCGACAACACGCGACAAGGGTCGTCCACTGCACGCTACTTCGCGCTACATTTGACATAAAATTTCATATACATTTCTAACCAATATTTAAAACAAATCCATATAATTTAAATTGAAATATAAAACCAAGATAAAAATCCTGAAATTTATATTTATTTTCGCTAAATTTTCAAATAATCTTATTTTAAAATTCTTTATATTCTGGGATGAAGGTTATTTCATTCAAATAGACCTCGAAGAGCCGCAGGTACTTCATCAATTCACTCAATGTGAAATAACAAAAAATGTATATCTTTTATATATATATATCAGAAAAAATTGTAATGTCGACCATAGTGTTATACATATAAGTATGTGTTGAATATAAAATAAATTAAACATACTCTATGTTTATTTTTAAAGGTCCTGACAATGAGTTAAAAAATTTTTATGAAAATTCATTTAATTACACACTCACCGAACAAACAGTGATTGATGAAGTAACTGAGGCTCTTCGAGGTCTATTTAATCTTATTTTGTCCCACAAATTGAATATCGACATTTTTAATTCAATTGCATCAATTTTATTAAGAAAAAACAAAGTGTTGCGGTTTTTTTTTGCCGGTGAGAGTATTTTAGGTTAGAAAAACAAAGGGTTAGACGCGACAACGCGCTACAGATCCCATTTTTTTGGGATCTGTAGCGCCTTGTCGCTCGAAGCGCGTTGTCGCGTGATGTCGCGCGCTTCTAGTGGACGAGCTTCAATTGATTCACATACATTGGGATCTGTAGCATGTTGTAGCGCTTGTAGCGGTAGCGCGTTGTCGCGTCCAGTGGACGACCAGCCTTACTCTTGTACTTCATAGGAAAGATAAGAAAAATGGTTGCCAGGTAACAAAATATAAATATTTTTCCCATACTAATAAATTGTACATCTTGAATTCTAATATATTGGCGGAAACTAAATACATGACGACACAAAAAATCTGGTGTAACAAGCACAGAACACAACTTTCGATTACCCAAGGTAAGAGAAAGTTGTGTATTGTGCGACCAATATTTTCCCATGCTTATAAATTTGACAGCTTGAATTCTAATATATTGGCGGAAACTAAATACATGACGACATAAAAAATCTGGTGTAACAAGCACAGATCACAACTTTCGATTATCGAAGGTAAGAGAAAGTTGTGTGCTGTGCGACCAGCCACGCCAGATTTTTTCATTTAAGTTTTGTTGCTTAGAAGGAAAAAAAAATATTAAAGAAGACTCAACACTTATTTTATAAACATGTAAGTGGAATAAAAGAAAGAATAGAGACGATTGTTTAAAAAGCTTTCGAGAGAAGGGAAAAAAAATAGGAAAAGCCGAATGACCCGGAAGAAAGAGAGAGAGAGAGAGACCTTAAGGAAGGAAGGAAGGTGAAGAGCTGAGATGCTGGACAAATGGGCGCTGGGGGGTCACAAAACCAGGATTTACACCAACATCAATCACAGACAGATGAAGCTGAGGTTTTTTTCTTTCTTTTTCGTTTGTTGACCTCAAATTGAACGCATTATGATTATTATTATTAAAGGACGCCATATGTGTGTGGACGTCTTTTTGTTTTTAATTAGAACAAACAAGAAATAAAAAGCAAATGTTGAAAAATTGAATTTTTTAATGGTTATATACACAACGAAATTTTATATTACACAAAAAGGAAAATTTTTTTTGTTGGCTGAGTATTTGAAGCTATTTCTGGGTATTTGGGTAGCGCAGATTCCAAAAATGCCATCAGTTTTGCCCCATCACGTCAGATTTTAGAGCTATAGAGAAAATAAAATTTCAATAGAAAATGTGCTCTAAAGTGGCTCTAATTTTATATTACCTGGATTTTTTTAAGGCAACACCCTTTAAAAATATGCAGATAGCTATAATACATATAAATTTTAAGTTTCAACCCAATCGGAGGTCATTTAGACGTGCCGCAAACGGCTTAAAGTTTAAAAAATCGAAATTTCTTTGCTTTGTTCACCCCTAATACAATTTTAGGTATCCCTGAATGCAAAAAACATATATTTATGATATTCTATAGTTCTTTGGCTTTCTAAAAAATATTCATTCGTAAAAATCTGTTAATTATTAACGAAATTATGAACAAAAACGTCATCAAAGAAAAAACACTAGTACACTCACTGGTCGAAAAAAATTAACTTCTTTTTCTTTTACAAGTATAAAGAAAGATATGAGATTCTAGAAATATTTTTCATGCTGAATTCAAATATTCAGTTCAACCATCAGGCAAGAATTTTGTGTGATATTAATTTGATTTTTACTTCCCTCTATATATATATAGAGAAAAAGAGAGACAGACGACATGGTCTGTTAAGATTTTATTTAAAAGAAATAATTTTAGACTACCTAAAGATTCTTGTGAAAGAAAAAGAAGTTCATTTTTTTCGACCAGTGAGTGTACTTGTGTTTTTTCTTTGATGACGTTTTTGTTAATAATTTCGTTAATAATTAACAGATTTTTACGAAAGAATAATTTTTAGAAAGTCAAAGAACTATAGAATATCGTAAATATATGTTTTTTGCATTCAGGGCTATCTAAAATTGTATTAGGGGTGACCAAAGTAAAAAAACTGAAAAAATTCGATTTTTTTAAAACTTTTAGCGGGAAAATTTGAATCTAACTTCACAAAAATGCCGACAGATGGCGTTGACGTCGCTGTATATAAAAAGGCAAGTAACTAACATGACAGTTAGTTCACTTGAGTCGGAGCAAGTGCACAATACTTGATAACGGCTGCAGAATAAACAGTCGAAACGTTGTACAGTATTTATATATTTTTAATAAATATTTAATACAAAAATGTGGTCTATAATTAAAAATTCTCCTAATAATTAAACTTTTAGCCGTTTGCAGCACGTCTAAATGACCTCCGATTGGGTTGAAACTTAACATTTATATGTATTATAACTATCTGCATATTTTTATGGGGTGTCGCGTTAAAAAAAATCCAGGTAATATAAAATTGCAGCCACTTTAGAGCACATTTTCTATTAAAATTTTATTTTCTCTATAGCTCTAAAATCTGACGTGATGGGACAAAACTGATGGCATTTTTGGAACCAGCGCTACCCAAATACCCAGAAAATGCTTCAAATTCTCAGTCAACAAAATCACTGTTGCCCTGTGTTATTTAAGATTAGTATTTCGCAAAAAATAAATGAAATCTTTAATTTAGAGTACCTACATTCAAAGAATAAAAAATTGGTGTGACTGGCGCACAGCACACAAATAAACGATTCAACTGTCATGTCCGTTTATATGCAACGACGTCAGCGCCATATGCAGGCATTCCTATGAAGTTAGATTCAAATTTTCGCGCCATTTTCACTCATTCCTATAAAGTTAGTCTCTTATTGCTTCTTGCATGCAGACTTTTGGCCATTTTCATTGCTCATTTTACCCACGTGTAATATGTAAGCGAATATTTCCTTCCAGGAGGTCCGGAATTTCTATTATTAGAGTTACAATTTAAGGTACGCGTCTCTTTGGGAGATTGCGGTCACAATTTTGAAGCTATCGACCTCAATTTTTTTTTAATTAAAGCTATTTAAAATATCTACAACTTATAGAAGCCCTTTTTTTGATTTTCGAAAAAATAATTTTTTTTTTTAGATTAATCGCGTTAAATAAAAGATATTTTAAAAAAATTCGCTCTATAACTTATAGATAATTAAATTAGTAATCATTGTGTTAAAAAATAATTAATTTTTTTACCCTTAGCTGGAATCTTTCAAATGAAATGGAATAAATCCCTTGTATCCCTATGGGAAACACTAACGCCATCTCTTGCCGCCTAGAGTAACTTGGTACTGAATCGTCTTCTAACGGTTTTTCGAGACTAATAAAATGAAAACGATTTACGAATTATGTCTCTTTCTGTTTGAAATAATTACCGTAATACACAAATTCAAAAGAGACCTTCTTACAACCAATTACAATAAAAAAAAGTTTTAAAAAGCATGGTAGAAAATTAAAATTAAAAAAAAAATAATATTTTCCTTTTCATTCATTTACTTTTATTAAAAAATAAATTCTTTTTTTTATTACTATTATTCTTTTTTGGTTTTGTTCCCAACCCTGGCTCTTTTTATCAGCACATAAATCTTTAATTATTTCCATCTTAATATAAAAGAACGAGGGAAGGGGGGGGGGGGGAACTTTTTTTTTTTAATAACGTATAAATTCACGCTTTTGATCTTTATTAAGATTAAAAAAAAAAAAAAAAATTAAATTAAATATCTTCAGATTCAATATTAAAAATAAAATTTCACACGAGATTTCTCAATAAAAACAAAAAA